>CAMPET010000281.1:39924-73687 GCA_946803715.1 Beroe ovata
CTGTTCCCTATTGACACAACTGTTCCCTATTGACACAACTGTTCCCTATTGACACCACTGTTCCCTATTGACACCACTGTCCCCCATTGACATCACTATTCCTTATTGACACCACTTCTTGACCTCTCCTTGACTCCCTAGGGGTTGCGGTGCAGTTGTCTAACACCGACGAGTCCACTAAGAAGCTAGCAGAGGGATTGATCCAAGCTGTTGCTAGTGGAACCTTCCTTTACATTGCATTTGTAGAGATTATAACTCCTGAACTGAACAAGCCAGATCTCCCACCCCTTCTTAAGGTAAACTATATAAAATTCGTGCTTTCTTCTAACTGTTCCCCTACTCCCCAATCCATATAGTAGTTGCACAATACGAGAATAGAATCTCGCATTGTATTGATTTTAATCTGATGTTTCTTATCACTGACTGTTCCCCTTCACGCCATTGCTAGCTGCACAGTTTCTGACCTGTGACCACCCTGTACGAATAATAGTGACAGTTGCTTATTCCAATCTCTGTCGAGGTACTTTTCCTGGCTATCGGGTTCGCCATAATGTGCTGTGCTCAACTGGTACCAGAGGGCGACGAGGACATCAAACCAAACAATGGCACTCTTCCCACTATAATACAGGGCACTTAGTGTAAGTGGAGTGTTAGTGGTTAATATATAACCCGAGACATTGTTACAAACTCGAGCAACTTAAATGTTGCGTAGCAACCCTACTTCAAGTAGGGTGATGTTGCTGTGACGTCACGTTGCTACAGAAACATGGAAACACTTCCTCAACTCTGTGTGTGTGTGTGTGTTGTTTGTGTCAATCTCAGTAAATGCAGTGTTTTATGATCTGCTCCGAATGATCGGAACTTTTCATTTCCGTTTGTGGAACTAGCACTTAATAAGTTAATTGATATGACTATTCTTAATACAGTTTTAAATTAAATTAATCGCCCCGATCATGGCATGTATCTTAATTCTTAATTTATTTGATCTTTGATTTTTGTAACCAATTAATACATATCCCAGATAACCGAGAATTTGTGAGTTAAATATTTTTAAGATCGATTTGTTACGATATTTTTACAAAATTATCAACCTCCCGGATTTCTGATTTTATTGTTCATGTCATCATACTTTCCGGGTTTTGTCTCTCTTGGAATCGCAACTTTGTCATGATAACTCCTGACTTACTAACCATCCTTACATCATACATGACGCATGTATCCCTCAATAGCACCATGATTGTGTCTTTACTGGTGATATGCGCTGTGTTACCCGGTGTTCTCGCTAAGATAAACAGATTGGAAACTCCTGCATTCCTGTCATTCATGCAGAAGTACGACAAACAAGTTAGTTTATACTGTAGTGATGACTACGTATATCATGTGCTCGTCAGTGACTAGCACGCCCTGCAACAATACTTATACACGGTCTCAGAGTATACACGGTATATATACATTATACACGGTATATATACACGGTATATATACATTATACACGGTATATATACACGGTCTCAGAGCAATACCACTCCGATGGTTGTGTCTGTTATATTCCACTTTAATGCCGCGTTTTTCAGTATGATACGGATGCGGAACACAACAGAAGGTTCTGGACATTCTACAGAAACAGTGTCCTTTGGAAGAAAGCTAATAAGTGAGTGGCCGGGAAGGTACTGCTTTGTCAAACCTTAGTCGTATTTTTCGATGACCCCCTCATCTGACTCCTGCCTAAACCCTACTGACCCCCTGGTTCCCCCACTGGCCCTGTACCGTCAACCCCTACTGACTCTAGGTTTACTCCTTCATACCCTATTCATTGTCCTAGTTTGGGTTGTGTAGTCATTTCCTCATTTCCGCGAACCTAACCCTATGTTGTCTCAGGGAGGACAGGGGCACTGCTGTGTACGGAGCAACACAATTTGCCGACATGACCCAGGAGGAGTTTGCCGCAACCCATCTGAACAGAGTCATGATGGACACCCCGCTGAAGGAGATGACGTCACTCCTGCCACGCGTGTCGGATATCGACACATCGGATATGCCCGATAGTGTCGATTGGAGGGAAAAGAGTGAGTTAAATCATCAAAAAATTTATATCATCCGGAATATATACGATTCCCTAGATCCAAAAGTTAAGCACGAGGGCCCCTGTCCTTAATTTATGTCTCTCTACAGAGAGCAAGCGTTCGAAGGAAACTATTGCTCCATATCATTCTCACGCAAATACCGCGTTCCCCTGATCTTGTTTCACATTTCCCTCGTCACCCGCAGATGCTGTGACTCCAGTCAAGAACCAGGGCATGTGTGGGAGCTGCTGGGCATTCTCAACCACTGGCAATGTGGAGGGACAGTACGCCATAAAGACGGGCAAACTCGCGTCTTTCAGCGAGCAGGAACTCGTGGACTGTGACAAGGTTAGTGGGTCACGCGTGAGACACGCGTGAGACATGCGCGTGAGACACGCGTGAGACATCATGACATATGAGGCACGTGTGAGAAACTCAAACATTGAGACACTTGGAAACGGTTATGATTTGTTGTGATTTCTTCTTAATTTCAGTCGTATTCTCACGAATAAAAACACGCAGGTTGACTCTGGCTGTAATGGCGGACTTCCTTCCCAAGCCTACCTCGAGATAATGAGACTGGGCGGTCTTGAGCTGGAGTCGGACTACCCGTACACTGGCCACGGAGACTCCTGCTCCTTCAACAAGACAAAGGTATTACCACGTTGCTATAGATACCATGTTGCTATAGATACCACGTTGCTATAGATACCATGTTGCTACAGATACCACGTTGCTATAGATATCACGTTGCTATAGATACCATGTTGCTATAGATACCATGTTGCTATAGATACCATGTTGCTATAGATGCCATGTTGCTACAGATACCATGTTGCTTTAGTTACCAAATTGTTCCACACACTGATGTAGAAAATGTATTGCGTATGAACAGAAGTACTCTGGTTCTAGAACCTATTCGATGACATAGCCGTACTCCAGGATACCACTATCCCCACACTCTCACATTCTCACCTAGGCTCGAGTCAAAGTTACCGGTGGTATACAGCTTCCTGTGGATGAGGATATGATTGCGGCGTGGGTGGCAAAAAATGGCACCGTTAGCATCGGGATCAATGCTTTCATGATGCAGTTCTACATTGGTTAGTCATGTTCTCCGCGAACCCTGCGAGTGTGATCATTCACATTCAGAGAAAAATGAGAGACATCGCTGATTTTTTGAGTCATGATATTGATATTGATATCACCGAAATTGATATTCACCAATTTCTATCACCATGCTACTGCGATCATATTGACCGCCGAAATTCAGGAGGTATAGCACATCCGTGGAGGTTCATGTGTCGACCCTCCAATCTGAACCACGGAGTCCTCATCACGGGTTACGGGGTGGAGAACGGGACCCCCTACTGGAACATCAAGAACAGCTGGAGTGAGAAGTGGGGAGAGAAGGGCTACTACAGGTTAGTTGTCAGTGAGGACTGGGGAGATCATGGATCTCTGCTCCTCACTATGTTACTGATTTTCCCGTATGTGTAACTGTACACATGGAAGGAAATGATGTGGAGATGTTGATTGATATGACTTGGATATTTGCCAAGTTTGTACCTCACTACGTGCTTTACGTCCTCTCTACAGGATTTACCGGGGTGAGAATTGCTGCGGAGTTAGTGAAATGGCAACGAGCTCTGTTCTCTGAGGATATGCATGTATAGTATACACTGTACACTGTATATATTGTATAATGTGTACTGTAATTGTATACTGGAGTGTATATGTATACTGTATACTGGAGTGTATAATGGGAGCATGTCACTCTGAGACTACCTGTATACATGGGGGGGTGTCACGTGATTACTCAGAAACTAGCGGGGTTACATGCTGCTTTACACTGTTTGCCCTACCTAGTACCTACGGATAGTACGTGTGTTTCTATACTCTAGCATAAGTTGTTACCATCGCGATTATTGCAGTTGAAGACTTGATTGGCGTATTTCATAAACTCAGGCATGTATGATATGCATAAGGGTTTACTAATATTATAGAGTAGTTATAGTTGAACGTTTTGTGACCCTCAGATGATCATCACTTATGGTCGTACTGAGTACTCGTAGTGTAGGATTCGGACTCCAATAACGTACAGTTTTGTAAATTTCTATAATTTTTATTATTTCATAATTTGAACAAGAAAAAGGATGATATCTTTCATAGATTTCCATATTCTATTTTATATTTCATAATTTCATAAACAGTAGTATTTAAACCGTTATTAACAGTAAGTATGTAAAAGCTGTAATATTGTAATTGTATCCTACATAAATTACGCTGTTTGGTAAAAGCATGATTTATCATTTCGTAAACAAGCTAAAAATACTCACATGCACTTATAACGGCATCAATAAAATTTGTCACTTAATAAAAATTGTCACTTAATAAAAACGATCACTTACTGATCTGGATTATGTTACTTAATGGATTAGGTTACTTATGAAGATCGATGCCATAGTTCGTCAGCGATCTTAGGCTTCTTTGAGTTCTACCTCCTTATCTTCGATTTCATTCTCAGCTTCCATCTGAAAAATACATTCATATCGCAGTTCAGCAGCAGAGAGCGTTTGAGATCGTGGATATGCGGATCCACAAGGATTTTACACAAAAAGTCGTTTTTTGGATTTGTGAAGGTTCAGCTGGAACTGAATAGTAAAAAGCTATTTTTCATAAACAGTGGTTTTTACCTCGAAATACAGTCCCTCATCAATCAACTGCACATTTTCGACCTTGTCACAAATAGGAATTCTGCATAGCAGCCCTGTAGGAAATATGAAGATAAGCGTTATTTGTGGAATAGTAAATTCTCATCATTGACGAAACTGTCTTTCTCCGATAATTTCTTTGCAAGAACCAATTCCTTTTCTGCTTTTTGTGCGATAGAATTCCATCCTTCCCGTCCAATGAACAGTAAATATGTATGCAATTACAACTACAAGCATTATTTTATAGTTACCGTTGAGAAGGCCCGTCACGAATCCGATCGCCAGAGTACACAGGATGGATGCGATAATCATCCCAAATTGTTTCCCGTTACTAGTTCCGTCCATTTCCGTCCACTGGGCGTTAGCCGAGAAGTACCTGTACAGTTATATGCAGTAGCATAGTGTCAGCTTATCTATGTCATACTCATAGTATCACTGACAAGCTCCTATATAGTTACCAATTTCATTGTCACTAACACTAGCCAATTATGAATTATCAGTGATCAATTTCATCGTCGGTGAGGGAATATATATTTGTGACGTGAGCTGATGACGCGTTATACTGACTGGTTGTTAGTGGATGCAATAACGACAATCCCAGCTACCAGAGCTCCAAACACACCCGGAATACCGTGGAGTTGTGTAGCTCCTGCACTATCCATGACTCCCACTTCCTGAGAGTAATTGCATATGAGTAGTGAGCCTAGTGGTCACGTAATCAGTGAATGAAATATTAGTCATGATTTGTGCCTCTGATCCATTTTTCCTGACGGCATGACGCATGAATGAGCATTTCTTTCGACTCCATAATCATTCAATTTCAAGTCTTGCCCTCATATCACTCCATATATCCACTTACCTCGAGGAATCCAGCAATCTTGCCGTATCCAACACTAGACAGGGCCCCAGCCAGACCACCAATGAGTACCGGTACCCAGGGCTCCACGTTGTAACTACAGCTCATCCCGATTGAGACACCACCAGCCAGAGTTGCGTTCTGAACCTCAATCTGGGGGATAAGAACCGTTGACACCATGCCATTGACACCATGATTTCACAATACTGAGACCATTTCCCAGTGGTATCACCACTTGGCACCAGTGTTGACACCTACGTTGACACCAGATTATCCTTTATTGTATAGAAAGTGGTGTCATGAACTATTGAACTGACCATGGTGAACTTGTTGTTGTGCACGAGGTTGCTCGTTACCATGGCTGTCACACACGACGCACAAATTGCTAGATAGGTGTTGACAACAACTCGTTGTTGTACCGTTATGTCACCATACAACAGAGCACCTGTTACAGAAAATATTTACTTGTGTTTGAATAGCATTTTCATAAGAATCACCGTAATATAAAGTACAGCATGGTTTTGTAGAAACTCTTACCATTGAAACTGGGCCAGAACATCCAAAGCACGATAGTACCGATCATGGCAAATGTATCGGACATGTATGTCGTGAGGCGGTTCTGTGGCGGGATATCCTCTGGCTTGGTGCCAAGTCCCAGAGTTAGTCCAAGTCCGAATACCGCTCCGAATGCGTGAGTGAGAATCGAGCCACCGGCGTCAGCAGTCTGTAGTGCAGTTTTCAACCATCAAAATATGGTTCTATTCTGGAATTCTATTCTGTATCAAATTCTAAACATAAAACATTTACATACCATACCAACCTAACAGTAACATAACCAATGACCTTCTCAATATTATATTTCTGATTCCCATATCACACTGATAAACCCGGTATCCTCATTCCCCTATAAGGATAGCTATTTCTGATATCCGCGATCACAGTACTCACATGAAGGTAGTGGACAACGA
This sequence comes from Beroe ovata, assembly GCA_946803715.1. Taxonomy (NCBI): domain Eukaryota; kingdom Metazoa; phylum Ctenophora; class Nuda; order Beroida; family Beroidae; genus Beroe; species Beroe ovata. Next base: position 46,526 of record CAMPET010000281.1, read on the forward strand.
TGTGTTCGTTTAGTTTCATCGCCACCGGCTCCACCAGACAAATGACTACAATTTGACAGGGTGACACAAAGCCATACACCACTCCGAATGTTATCAGAACAGCAGCAGTCACCAGATCTGCACTGATTATCCTGTGATAATTGTACAACTCCTATTATTATAGAACTCTGTTATAGAACTCTGTTATAGAACTCCTATTATTATAGAACTCTGTTATAGAACTCTGTGATAATAGAACTCTGAAGTTAGCTAGTGTTGTATGTGCTGGACGTACAGTGTAGATGTCTCTAAATTCTATATCGCCTCTCATAGCATTAGCCACCCCCTAAACAGTATGAAAAAGGAACTTGGACGTACAGTAATGTACCCGCCTCCCTTAATATGGGACTCAGGAGCGAAATAGACTAATAAATTCAAGTCTCCCCCTATGACAACTGTTTTAGTAAAACTAGAAGAAGAAACTCACGATGCAATGTTAATGTCAGTCTTCACGAATTTTCCCTCGAAGATGCTGGTCACAATACAGGTGGCTACTTGACACCACAAGAAGCACAGGCCACATATGAAGAAGTTGAGAGTGACACCACCCCACGTGTACTTACTGTGAGATCGGGGGATTAATACCGGTTATCAGATTGCGGATTCTCATCGAATGAAGGGTTCATTTGAGGTGTGTCGCGGGCGAATGGTTGTTGACCGGATCAATTAACATTCGGTTATTTGGAAAATTTACAATCCACGGCACGCCTCTGATTGATCCATCCAGTAGCACTCAGAGGTATTACCTCTCAAATTTATAATTTCATCTGTTCAACCTACCGACAGAATGCATAGAGGAATCCGAATCCCATGACACACATCGCAGTAGCATCCATCATCACTGAAATAGAATAGAATCTTTATGATCTCTATGATTATCATTATCTTTTTAGACATAGACTTAGAGCGATACCCCGGAATTAATTATGGATTTGCCGGCCCCTCTCTACTTTTTAGTTCAAGCTAAGTTTACTAGGTCCACTTTTATTATTAATTAAGGTCCATTTTTAGACTGGAATCGACCGGGGCAGCTCAGCTTGAGCTCAGCTATCTGACTCACTGCCGTATGATCCCATCATGTGGTTAGCTGACGCCGGTAACACAACCCTCGTGCTGCTCTCCTCGGAGATGTTGGGAACACTGTCATTGTCCAACTTGGTGCACACTCCAAACAAGATCAGGACCACCGCCTGCAGAAAGGGGCAGTCTGGAGGAAGTTCGACCCTAAAAAGCGGGCGTCCACTCTTTTAACAAAAAAGCAGACATTGATCAAAAAAGGAGATATCCGCTTTTAAAAGCAGACATCACTTTGAAGAGGCGGACGTCCGCTTTTAAGGGTCGAATAAACTTCTTCCAGACAGCCCAGAAGGAGGGGGGAGTGACGGTTATCATATGGTGGTCGCGGGGGTATCATTATGTGATTCATAGTCAACCCCATTGTCTTCTCCTGGTTCAGTCTAGAGACCGGGTTTTAATTGTGGGAAAGTGGCATGATCTCATGACCATACTGAATGTGATGATACTTACAAAGGCAGCATATCCTGTGATGGGGAGAGCGAATCTTCCTCCTAAGCCCATGATTACGATATTCCTGAGGTATTGAAACAGAGATCGTGAACAATGACTATAGTGCAGGTGAGTTCAACGAACAAAACCATTGGTTTTGATAAAAATGAAACAATAGCAATTAGACTTTAAGGAATTAAATATGGCTAATGGCTGATAACAATTGAAAATGGGAGCTGTGGTTGCCTAGATGCTAGATTTGGTAGCCTTAAATCAGGGATTTTCAAATAACGGGTGTTTTTACTTTTAGAATGATTGATTGAATTATGCAATTATAAAGTTACATTAATTTCTCAAATTTCAGACAACCGGTGGGTTTTTGGGGTGAAAACCGGCGATGGAGGGACGTTTAATCAAATCAAAACAACAAAATATTTGTGCAACATCGGTTAAAATTCCGTGATGAGATGAAAATCCGGCAGTATTTTTTAAACATGATCAGGTGATCCTTCTCGATGTACAAATAAAGATTGCAAGACTCCACAAGGGTTCTTCTGCTGCAAGCAAGGGATTGTGTTTACATTCCCGCATAATATATGTAGGAAGCTGAAAAATCATTCAATTTTTGTGGGTACTGAAACTCTAAAACGAACTGAAAAGAAGGAAGGTTTTTGCTGGTCTGACCTAACGTGGCATGATAAAGATTTGAGGATGCGAAATTGATACTGTACTGAAATTAGGTTTTGATATTTGCGAAATTAGGTTTGGGGTAATGGTATCTGCAAGAGTTGCTATGAAATTCAATCCAAAATTGGGAATATATCTGAGGCATCTCTACTGTAACAGAATTGAATTATTAAATTTAGGGTTTAACTTGTATGTAACATGGGTGCAAATGCTGAGGCAGAATATAATACAGAATGCAGAGGCAGAATCATCAAATTGATAACGATGAAGAGAGAACTTTCCACTTTTGTAGTACCGGCGTGCAGCACCTTAATATGACAGTGCACGTGCAACTGCACGACACATGCATTGTCAAGATCTGGTACCATTAGACGTACACATTGGACGCACTTTTTGACACCGCTTAGTGCTTATCACTATCAGTGACAACTTTTTGACAATTGAATGAGATCATGACCAAGTACTGAATAGGGAAGAAACTCAGAAAAGTATGGGATTGACGGGGACACCACAATTTTTGTTATAGAATTACTGCTCTCACTTTGAGTCCAAGGTACAGTCATGAGTTTGACAAAACTTGACGCAATAAAAAGCATCTTTAAGTAGGTATACAAAAGAGATTAATATTTACAAAGAACAAGATGAATATTGAACTTAATAGAATCAGAATGATGATTCTTAATCGTATTTGTAATTGTAAATGCATATTTATTGGTGTAGTTAAACTTCATGCTTATGCTGATAAGATAGTGAAAATATTTGGTTGTATCTCCCTATTAAACGAAATCTCATGCCATGCCTGTAAAACAAAAATCGAGCTCAAAGTTTCTCAATCCTGATAAATCTCGATAATATGGTATCTCAATTCCCATTCACTGTTTGTCACATGTCTGTTAACTGTTTCATAATATTTCAGAGTACAATAAAATTCATTCAGTCCTTTTATTTTAATAATAAAGCAAAGCAATATAAAACAAAATAACATTCCAATTTCATACTGATTACAGTTCATGAACTTAAAGTTGCAGTCTTGTTCGGGTTCAGTTCTCAGTTCGGGTTCAGTTCAGTTCTCACGCCGCGGCCAATGTCGCCGGCGTGATAGTAGTTGTAAAATAACAACTCTCGGCGTGATATTGATAGTATCCTGTACCAGGGGGGGGCGTGATCAGGGATGGAGCATGGCGTGCAGATCCCTCACACAGCGCTCCTCCCTCAGTTGAGCGGTGGGGCTGTGGTTCAGCTTGTTAGTCTGCTCTCTGAAATACATCCTCAGATCCAACTGAATGTCAACACTGTCTTCCTGGGGAACCGGAAATATTATTACTAATACTTCACACAACTTTCTGGAACATGAGTCAACCTCGGGCAGCTCGAATTGCTGTCAAGATCTTTTATTTTCACCCGTAAGGATTTGCCAAAAAATTGAAAAAGTTTTTGTTCAGCTTTTCTTGAAAAGTTTACAATTACATCCATCTTTACCTCGGTGCTTTCATCCTGTTGGTCTATCTCCATTTCCTCGAGGGAGCTCTCGCTGACTCTCACCAACCTGTTACCCCTGTTAGTGAGCTCATCAACCAGCAACATCTGACTCAATGCTGATTTGTCTTGGATCTGTGAGGGATGACCAGAAACNCTGAGGGCTGAATGCTGGAGTCTTGACATCCTTATCAGTCTTGCTAATGATAGGGTTTGGACTGCGTTGGTCAAGTCAAGTTGGGTCGCAAGAAGTGTTCCACAGGCAACCTTCAGTCCTAAGGTTGAAAGTATGATTAATTGGTACGGGACGATTGGTACGGGACGATAATGATAGAATTAGCGAAATCAATTGTGCTGCTTACCGTATATCATGTAATGGTCAGAATAGAACAGTAACGGTTCCAATGTATTCAAGTTAATCTGGAGGAAATTTTGTATGTTCAAAAGTTGCACGAAATCGAATTCATTCTCACTGGAATCATAAGTGGATGGTAAAAACTCTGAAAGTTACACTGCACGCGAGTGTGCGTTCCTTACATCAGTTGTAGCAGAGTAGATGAACTGGAGAATTAGCGCGAATAAGTCGGATCTGATATTGTTCAGGGTGATGAATGTCAGGTTGCCTCTGTTAGAGGTGGTTACTTCAGTGAAGTGTTGCGTGTTCAGAAGTGCCGCAAAGTATGGACTGTTAGCCACCAGGAAACTCTGAAATCAAAAAGTTAATTCCCGTGAAATTATGAGAAAATTGAAGGCGAGCGCGCGCGCGTACGCTAAAATTCAATGTTCACAATGTGCCGCGCAACTTTTCATTTTTATTCGAACGAAATTCGGATAAAAATAGCGACACGTTTGTTTTTATCACGTGAGCGAAAGGTGCTGCACATGTAGCCTTCCAATGACAGGCTTTATGTATATGGCAGGCTGCCATATAAAAATCAATGTGTTGCTCACATATATGTAGTTCTACAGTTTAGTGGCTTCTATTCCTAAAATGTCGAGTCGACGCACTCAATTAAAAACATACACTGCCAATTTAGATAGAATTTACGTTGCGACTCATTAGCCCACTCAATTTGCTCCTCTTAAATAACCTATAAAATTGTACCTTGTGACAATAGAAGCGATTTCCTTCCACGATACAACACAGATCTGCAAACATCTGTCGCTGTTTCCGTCCCTGGAAGTACAATGTATTTAGTACGTTATTTTGGATCCCAATTACTAGAAAACCAATTAAGAATCTCATCATACGGTTTGGAATTTTGCCAGCTCCCCTGGAATCAACAAGAGAAATTGGTAGAGGTACGTATGAAATCAGAGAAATTCGACTGTCAATTACCCTATCCTGTTCAATAGCTATCTCAGCCAGCTCTGGGTATGTTGAACAGCCCATGATAATGTCGTACTTTTCGTCCTGCTTCTTCTGCACTGCAAAATATGGTTTATATAATAATTTCTGCTGTTGTTTGATTTCGAATATACGAGGTTCGATGGTATAGGTACCGATGTCATGTTTTCGTCTTTTCTCATTGATTGTCGCTGATGGAGTACGAATTCCGCACTAAGCAATTTGTCTTGCTATGGTGTTTTAGATCTTTTAGACGAAAAGGGTTTTCAACTTCCAGTTAAATTCAACTTAAATTCAACTTGTTATTTTTGAGATTTGGAATTGAATGAAAATAATCAAAGTATCGTCACTTTAGCCAGATTGACCCATGTCTGCTTACTATACAATATACATTATTTTGTATCATCTTATCATAAAACTTCATTTTGGGATTTTGTTTTGATGGAGGTGGACTGTGGAGGAAGTGGGAACAAAAATCTCCGAGAAAGATCGATAATATTAGATTATATCAACAATCTCATCATTATTGCACCTACAATCTACATTATAAGTTTATTTTCCAGAATTTAGGTGCCTGCTTTTTGTTTGAATTCACACGGAATACGGATCATGTTCATAGGTAATTGGTGAACGAAATGAAAAATACGAATAATATTTGAAACTAAATTGCTACAATAATAGAATCGTGATATCGACAGTTCTGAACAAATCAAAAGCTAACACCCTTATGGAACCACCGTATCATGACGTTGCTAAAGCATGTCTACTGCACTACTGCAATCTCAGGAACGGGAATTTCTACTCTCGCTGACCTCCGAGTCCAACCCCCTCCCCTTTTCTCTTACTCAGCAGCCCTCTTCTGACCTCCAGTCCAACCCCTTGTGCCTTGCTTGTGTCCCTTGTATTTGGACATATCAAATTTACCCCCGTATCTTTTCTCTAACTCGGCAAGGCTGTCTGGAAAATACATCAGTTGAACAGGAATATTCAATGAGAGTAAAGTGATTATGATTTAAGGAATAGTAATGGGATTGATATTATAAAAAATATCAATATAGAGTGATCAATTACCACTGGATTGCATTCTTGTTTGCTCATCATCTTCTTTAAGTAAATTCTCGCTTCTGACGACCACAAGCATCAACATGAATCCAAGAAGAAAGAATTTCATCTTTCACGAATTCCCCAAAATGATCCTATATGAAGACATCACAGATGAAATTTTCTGACGGGCATAGCAGCATTCAGCAACTGCGCTGATAACTAAAGCAACTGCTACGAATAAGTTGCTATCTTCAACGTCAGGCAATGAACAGCGAATATTCCCTATCTTACCTAGCCCTCTATAACCCTAACCAACCTATAACCAACCTATAACCCTAACCAGCCCTGGTTAAAATCCCAGCTAGGCAGCGCTTCTTTCAAAAGCGACGGGCGTAAAGTGTAATTTACAGATAAAGCATACAATTCTATCCAAAAAACCGAATGACTTGGGAAATATAAGCCCTCCTCTAAGTCTACATGCAAATGATGGCGACATTCGGCACCATCTCCTCGATAATGACAGTTAAATTGGAACAAGTGGGTATGTGATGAACCAGTGGGTATGTGATGAACCAGTGGGTATGTGATGAACCAGTGGGTATGTGATGAACCAGTGGTTATGTGATGAACCAGTGGGTATGAGATTGAAGCGTGTGGGAAGCTTTTCAGACAGAAGCACTTGTGCTGGAAAGTGAAGCAGCACAAGTGCTTCTAGCTATAGTTGTTCCGTGGAGTAGCGAGAGCCCAAATATCACAAAATGCGAAGTGATACGAGTTTTGATCAAATGGATTCGAATTCCAATTTATAAATCCAAGTATTCAGGTTACAAGTCCGATCGAGGTTACTGAAATGGTCCAATTAAGCGAATTTAACGGCGCTTTTTATTTCTTGATTTGATAAATGCCATGCGTTTTTCATTTGTGAGAATCGCACCTTTCTCAGAACTTAGCGCAGTTGTTACCAGCATTTTTAAACAGATTCCATGTTATAGCAATGACCTAACATTGTAAGGTCATCCGTCAGCTCGTTGAGCTACAGTCACTTGACGAATGGTAACTAACTAGTCAATCCAAAACACAAGTTCCAAGCCTTGCTAAATTTTGGAGTTTGAACACCTGCGCTGGTTTCTGAGAATTCACACTGATAAACAACTCATTTTCCTATATTAATATTATCAGAAATTGCCATAGAATTCTAACGCTAGTTGGACTCGTAACATTTATAGAGTCGACTGCAGCCATAAATTGACAAGTATTACTGAAATGATACCTGATATGATACCTATTCCATAATTCGCGTTAATATTCGAAAGCCTTTCTATGAAGTATGATTCAAATTTTACGATCTTCATCGAAATGAGATTGAGAAATAACAGTGCTAGCGTTTCCGCTGAAGCATTTTATCTGCTTCCTTCCATTCCCCTTCCCAAAATAAGTTGAGACTATTATAATTAACGTGGTAAAGACACAGATATATTCTCCTCTTCTTAATTTTCATTTCCGGATCTCCTCGAATCACCGAGTTTGGCAGATATTGTAAGTAAGACTTACTAACATTTCTGAGCAATCCCTTTCAGCTGTCCTGTTAACTGCGGCATCCCCAGACGTCTAGATAGGTGAAGACAGTCTTTGTACGATTCTTGGCGAATTTCCAACTGCTGTGTGTACATAAACTGCAAGATTTGGAGCCACGCCAGGACTGAACGTTCCTGTAAATCATGATTTGTTTTCTTTAGTGGATACTCATTGTATCATGAAACATTTATCTTCATATGACATAGGTTCCAGATGGGTTAAGGCATACATTGTGCCATATCATCAACATTAAAACTTCACGTGATCGGATGACATATGTTTATTGGTAGCATTACTATAGCTGGCACCATCAAAAAGCATTAGAACATTAATTTATGATAACATATTTTTTATCTCCTCTGGATTAATTGAAATCAAACACTGGTATTCTATTCAAACACTGGTATTCTATTCCGAATATTCAGCAATCAGCATTGATGAGAAGCACCTCATAACAGCATTTCCGACGATTGAAAACTCAAGGCACCCACAAGGGTAATTGAAACCTAGAACTGTCTTATTTGCCTTCCAGATTCTTCAAAATCATATTTGACCTTCCTGCAAATTGACAACCTTCAAAAAGTTTATCCTCCAATGTATGTTCCCAAGTCCTATAATTGTTGATCAACAGAGTATTATGTCATGGCATAATGTACTGATTTGCTGCTAACCTTGTAATGTTTGAAGTGAATCGATTCCTTTCCACGGCCAGGTCCTCTCAGACAACGGGAGAAGTATATGCTGTGCTTGCACAGGACCACACGATGCACATACAAGTGGGTTTCTTCTAGCCCCACAATCAAACAGATGTCGCTGTACATATCTTGCCCATTGGATAACATGCTGAAAGTTGTTGTTGTCCAAGACTATATATTTAAAGGGCATTATGTTGAATTACTGATAGCCCAAATGAACAAAATGAAGCACATCCGCCACAACAACTTACAAGCTCATCATGTCTCTGAATGCTGAGTTCTGAGAGGGGCGTCTTTGAGGTGGATTACGGAGCATTGATCTGATTTTTTCAGTGAGAGCGCAATTCATGCACCTACAATGTCAGTATGTTAAATCAACCTGACATGGTAGCATGACAGTCTGATTTCTATAATATTTTGCCTATAATAACTAAATGAAATCACCTTTCACCAGAGAAGTTATCATCTACTGTGGCTCCAGACTGGAGTAGGTACTCAACTATATCTTCATATCCAGAGAGACATGCATAATATCTGAAAAGATGCCAAATCACTCAAAATTTGCTCTGTATAACAGCAAGTGTGGAAGTGATAATACTCACAGGGGTGTTGAATCCCATTTGTCTGTCACATTGACATCACATTCCATTTCTTCCACAAGGTGTTTAACACGGTCAAAATCACCTCTCTTGCAAGCCAAAAATAGATCTCCCATAATGATATTTTTTCAGTTATGACAAGATTCTTAGATAGTTCAAGTTACTGCAATTGTTTATCAAACAAGTGTTCGATGTCATTCAACTGATTCAATTGGTTCTTTAAAAGTGAAGATAGATCTTTATTAGAAGTTGATGGACTCATTTTCTTCATTCCAAATCCTTTGAAATTTGTTAGAGATGGTTGAACATACCTCCCTGAGGGATACAATTGGTATTTAGGTAACAGAAACTAAAATTGAACAATTTTGCTTCAAATCCAAATTCTTGATTGGCATAATAGAAAAAATAATCTTAAAGGTGAAGCATCATAGGTTTCCCTGTATGGCGGATCAAAAGGCTCACCCGGAATTTTATCTCTGAGAAATATAATTTGACCCCTCTCATCCACACGTGGATCACAGGGTTCATCTTAGGTGACCCTTCTGATCCACCTGGTGCCTCCCTGGGGTCAAATTGGATTTCAGTGACCCTCCTGATCAGGAGGATCACCAAATTTTTACTTGACCCCAGAGAAGCACCACATGGATAAGTAGGGTCACCTAAGATGAACCCTGTGATCCACGTATGGATCAGAAGGGTCAAGTTATACTTTTCAGAGATAAAATTCTGGGTGAGCCTTCTGATCCGCCATAGCCCTGTAACCCTACTAAGAACCAGCAGTCCATAGGTTTATATAAGGAAGAAAAAAGCATCATTAACCTCCCTAAATTGTAAGTTTATCCTTGGTTTTATGCAAGATACAGATAACAGACCAAAGAGTCATCATATTTTCTATGTAATGTGAAACTACAGGACGTTGGACTTTTTTGCCTCGAATTATGTGATCCAATAGCTTCATTTATTAAAGCAGAACTAGGCAGGGGTCTGGGGACATAGCCCCAAGAAGCCACAGATTTTGTACCTTGGTTTTGATTGACGATAAACTTTTGACGGACGATTATGAGGAGTCAAGGAATGCATTTCCCAGAAAATACACCTTTCTTGCTTTTAATTTCAAAGTATCTGCAAAATTGCAATCCTTTTCGATTGATTACCCTATTGTAGACAGAGTGGAGGAAAATAAAACAGGGGTGTCCAGGCACAGTCCCCTGAAGCCAGACGTATTGAACCTGTCCTTTGACCAATGACCGAGAATGTTACACCCTTATCAGTTTACTGCAACAAGGTTGAGACACGAAGGGCTCGGGAATTCCGAATTATGTGAGCATAAGTATAGTTTAAAGAGAGACATTGACCCAAGTGGAGAAATTTGAGTAGAAAAATAGAAAATTATCATGTAATGAAGGTTTTTTCCTAGCGATTCTCGGATTCTGCCTGATAAAATTCCGTAGTACAGTCGAAACAGGCTTCGTCCTTCGATGATGGGGTGCATGCATGGACGCGTGGTGGACAAATAACATTTAGCAACAAAACACTGATTTGTATTTGTAGGGTTTTCCCCAAGCATTCGCGTTGGCGCCGCGCAGTTGTCATAGGCCATTTGGCCGCCCGACGATAAAATTCCGCCAGCCCCAGATCCAGCAAAGGTAACAGGTAAGAAAAAATCTTTGTCAGATGTTACCTGACTTGTTTAGTTTCTCGCGCGCGAGAAACTAAACAGGTAATAACTGAATAAGAAATCCTACAAAGATTAGATAAAATCTGACAACCAAAATGTGGGGAAGACGCCGCGCACTGCGCTCTTGTCCGGTCATCAAAATTTCGCGTTGGATAGGCAACATTTAGGCCTGCGTATCGCAAGACGTGTCCTTTCTTTCTCGATCACTGTTTTATAGCGATAGATTCTTTTTCTTGAATCGTTATGGAGTTGGTGAATTCTATACTCAGCATTTTCTTGTGCTGCCTTCTCTTAGTGGCTTCAGCGAAAGATGATTCCACAGATTGCGAAGGTTTGTCAAATGTGGGTAAGCGGACATTTGTTTTACTGTAATACAGCAAGCTTTTGAAACAATTTGATATATTGGAATAAATGTACAAACAATTTGATGAAAGATCGAACAAAAATTTTAGTTCTAGAGAGTATGGAATTCTACTGGGACCGATTGTCACAGTTTGCTCCCTCCTGGAGTTCTAATTGAAATTGAATAGAACTTAACAAAAATCAAAATGCAAGTTATAAATGTCATATAAACGTGATTTCAGCAAATGAAACTTAGTAGTAAAACACAGAAGGACGTACTCTGTACGTAGGGGGGGGGGGGNATGATTCCACAGATTGCGAAGGTTTGTCAAATGTGTGTTTTTGAGGGTAAGCAGACATTTGTTTTACTGTAATACAGCAAGCTTTTGAAACAGTTTGATATATTGGAATAAATGTACAAACAGTTTGATGAAAGATCGAACTAAAATTTTAGTTCTAGAGAGAATGGAATTCTACTGGGACCGATTATCACGGTTTGCTCCTTCCTGGAGTTCTAATTGAAATTATCAGTGCTAATAGAAGTTAACAAAAATCGAAATGCAAGTTACAAATCTCATATAAACGTGATTACAGCAAATGAAACTTAGTTGTAAAGCACTGAAGGACGTACTCTGTACGTAGAGGGGGTCGATCCTTGCCCTTATCATCGACCGAACAAAGAAGCTGTTGTCTCTAGATTAATATAATCTGATACTGACATCAGCATCGCACTTTAGCCATGTTGAGCTACGAATCTAGCCTCTTTCTAGCTGTGGTCGGGTCGCTAATTTTCGCGGGATGTGCATGGCTTTTCTCCTTTGGAAATAGTGTGGATATGTTTGATGAGATCAGAAGGATGGATAAACGGCAGGTATTGTTTCGTTCCTCATCTTTTTCACATAACCTCTTCACATTGTTCAATACCCTTTTCACATGATAAGGAAAAACCCGGGGTTGCAGGCATAATGTATATTGTACATTGTACATGGCACAAGTGTGTATTATACACAATGCAACGCATTTCTCACACAAAGATTCTCATCGTTTTGTTCTAATACACGCTTGTGTACAATGTACAATGTACATGACTGCTTTGCTCGTTTAAGCTTAAAGGTATTCATCTGATATCGTGTGAAAACGGTATCTCTGTACATTTGTTTTCAATGTACAATTGTCTTCAATTTACACTATCCAAAAAACAGGCAATTCAACCTACTGCTAGTCCATACATTATACCAAATCATTTGTAACAATTGTTTTCTCCACTCTGAACAATTTCCTTCCCCAGCTCATCTACCAGTTCCTCAATTTCGCCATGATCGTTAGCTCGGCACTCATGCTGTGGAAAGGACTATTTGTGTTAACTCACTGTGAGAGTCCAATTGTGGTAGTGCTCAGTGGATCAATGCAGGTACGTGGCAGAAGATGGACCGAATTTCTGTTCGCTAAACACGTCAGATGTTCTGGGATTTGTTATTTGTGTCCATCAGACAAAATCTATGTCATAAACGTACAAAAGATTTGTCCAATGGAAGAGCAATGGACAAATTACAAATTCCATGTCCCTGTTACCGGTGTTTTCAGTACGATTCACACACACGTGTAATTTCAGCCGGCGTATTACCGGGGAGATTTACTTTTCCTCACAAACCACCCTGAACCAGTCAGGGTTGGGGATGTGGCTGTGTTCAGGATCAAGGGCAGGTCTATCCCTATCGTACACAGGGTTATCAAGGTCCACGAACAGGAAGACGGGTAAATAGAGCCCTCATCAATGACAGATATACTGAAATAATCCCATGGGCATCCCATAGGAATGATGGAAAATTGTCCAAATTTATAGACCCCCCTGCTTTGTATACAATTCGGCCCCTTGTATTTTATCTTCAGGACAACCACTTCCCACTCCGCTACGGACATTTATCTGTACAGGTGTTATCTCTGTCAAAAGACTATATCACAGTTGTATTTCACCCCAGGTATACCAAGTTCCTGACTAAAGGAGATAACAACAATATCGATGACAGGGGTCTATATAATGAGGGTCAGCTATGGTTGGAGAAGGAGGATCTTATTGGCAAAGCCAAGGTTTGCAATTACCTACTTAATAAGCTGAAATTCACTGTTTTGCTCTGATAATTTCAATTCCCAGTATCAATGATGTATGTTCATGAATATCCATTTTACTGTTCATGAATGTTGAATCAACTCTGTATTTCAGGGTTACTTCCCGTACGTCGGAATGATGACCATCCTAATGAACGATAAACCGAACCTCAAATACGCTCTCCTGGGACTTCTGGCACTTTTTGTTCTCATCAAAAGGGAACAATAGGTGTCATGTGAATCATCAGAAATATCATAGCTCATTCTTGCCCTATCCATGCGAAAGAGTTCTATTGTTTTTGTATAATAATTTCAACTTATTTGTTTGATTTTATCAGTTTAACAAATTTATTTCATGTTCATCCCGTGTTTCAATGCTTCCCATACCTATCAAAGAGGCTAATATTTTTTGCAAGGGAGGTTTTCATATGTTAGTGATATCTTTCAATATTAACATACTTCATTGCAGTGTGTGTTGGATTCCTAACGAAGTTCAGTAGTTCCCTCGAAAAGTCAGACTTGTCCAGTGAGGTTGTTATGAAGGAGAAGATACTGAAAATGTGTAAAACTGCCATCGGAAAAGATGAGAGATTGGTGGGTACTATGATAGTAAAACTGATGAGCCTCACTTTTTCTATGATGAGAAAATATTTTCGAGAGAAAAATATGAAAATTTAACTTATTTTAAACGAAAATGCCCTATTTCAGTGTTACTACATCGGTGGTTTGGAGACCTCCGCTACTACGATGCTGAAAGACATCCTCAAACCTCTCGGTTTCCAGAAACCTGTCGAGAAGATTTGTAAGGAACTCCAGAAGAAAAACGACCAAATCTGTGAACTCAAATACGGTAATTATCATCCCTTTTATAAAAACATGTTTCGTGCATTACATGCGCATTGCGCAAACATGTGAGCGGATTACGTTCTACGAACCTCTGGGACATTAATGCAAAATTAACTACCTGTACTAGCAAAAAGCCGCGCTTGCTGACGAAAGTACGATGTGTCCCACTGTTAGTGCGCGGCGCTTTTCGCAGTTGAAGCCGCGCAGCCACCACTTCAATATGTTCCATGACGTACACCCATTTCAGACAAAGCAATTGACTGGAAAACTGTAAACATCAAGAAAATGAAGGTGAAAGAGCTGAAGAAAGTGCTGGAAGACCATGGCATGGACTGTAAGGGGTGTTCTGAGAAAAGCGAATATGTGAAGAAGGTGGAGGATATCGCTAGATCTCATGGACGGACTGAATTGTAACACAGTCATGATACTATAGGATATTGGCTAGCTTGTTAGTTTTGTGTACAGTTTTTAGTTTGCTGGGTTGAGAATTTATGGATTGTTCGACACTTGAACAGTGCATGGATAGAAGTTATTAATTGTCTATGATTTGATCGGTTTCTTGTTTTGAGTCCAAGAAATACCGGAACTGATGAAATACGGCATTCAGTTCTTCAGACTATTTTATTCGATATTTCAATGGATTTATGCCCCTTATGCATGCATTTTACTTTATATCCTCTTATCTGAATGCTAACGCTATCCTGAAGACTCACAATACACAAGACAAACATTTTCAACTAATGCTGATGTTCTCAATGTATACATATTTGCTAATTGCTAGATTAAAACATCCACTTTATTCACGAAGTTCAACTCCAAGAACATGTGTTTTCATTGTCGATCCTATCTCTATCATCGCAAGTGCTTGATTTTGTGACACGAGCGAGATGAGAAACCGTGATGAGACCGATCGGAAGATTGTGGAGACTTGTTCCCACGTTGGGTGACCCAATCGGTTCACAGACTAGAAAGGGGGCGCGCAGCGTGTGCACATGGAGGCTCAGAACAGTCATCACCGATGACATGACTGTGATCAATAGTAGCATGACTTATTCCACATATTGCTTGTCTGTGGTCACTCACAGTTCTTGCTATGGAAAATAAACACGAATGTTATGGTATGCCGGCGGTAATTTCGGCGGGATATAATGTTAAAAATTGAATTAATTGCTAAATTATCGTTATAAATAGGTTAAACTTAAATATAAGCTCATCAGTCAAATATACAAAAAACTGGGTCAAATTTTTATTAAAAAGTCATTTGGTAGTATCTAAAAGTGTTTTCATGAATACCTACGGCAGCTTAACAAATTCAAGCGAAATTAATAAAATGTTAGATTTAGAACATTAATTGTGAGAACAAAATCTAAAAATGCATGACGTCACAAGTTTATTGGAAGGGAATGTTCATTCGACAATCCTGACAAGAACTACATTGTCACCCCTGACAAAAACCTGCTTGCAATACCGTGTTATGATTCGGTTCCTTGTATACCTGAAATGAACAACTTTAATCTTGTCACACTGTAATATGTGTGCACTGTAATATGACGTACACACTGCTACATTCATCTCTGATTAATTCACAAATCAAAACGGCTGTCATGATAGTTTCAAAAAAATAGGGTTTTTTCCGAATTCTCAAACACGTTATTTGCATCAGAATATTTATCTGCAATGACGTCCCAAAGTAAACATTGTCAACTCACCTGAATTTCCTATATTCGGGAATGTGATATGCCCATCCTAAGAGACCCTGTGGTGGACTGTAAACATGTTTGCCTGCAGAATGGAAAAGAGATGAGAAACAAGGGCTGTGTTATCCAGTCAGGAGTACAATTAACGGAAGGAAAAACTCCAATAATCATAATGAACACTTACTCGGAGATTCATCCACGGAGGGAGGCGGGGTGCATTGTGGTGATCGTATGTGGTGACCTGGAGACATCATGTCTGGGGGATCAGCTCTACTGGGACCAGCTCTACTGGGACCAGCTGGACTTGGAGTCGTGCCTGGACAAAACACGGGTTATGGGGGAGAGTAGTATCATTAATCTGTGGTGCATCACAAATTGAGATTAGGCAGTAATTGAAGATGTTCAGATCCCATTTGAAACGTACCAGGTGGTGACATAGATGGTGATCTTATCCCTCTTATTAAACTAGGATCAAGATCAACAGTTCGCGAGAAATTCACGAAAACCCGATCATCCTGGGTGTCTGGCCTGAGCGTGTCTTCTGACTGATTGTGAGGTTTGTGGTAATTGCTCCTGTAGTTTTCCGTAACATCGGATAACGCCTGCGCAGTGTGTATTGCTGTGAAAATCATGATTATCTCCACTTTCTTGAGAAAGTAGGAACTCGACGTCAAATATCTCAAATGCACTTCCGTCTTTTACTGTCTAGTATCTGGGTCACCACTGCCCAAAAATTTCTGACCAATGATCAATTCCAGTCAGCGACCGAAAAAATCGGAGATATTGATAAGAGAGCAATTCTCCACTCACTAGATTCATGTATCTATCGTAGGCGACAAGATAGCCTGTACACTCTCCTCTCACTCCCTTGAATGTGCGAGTAACGACAGTTATCTTCAAATTGGATGTAAGAGCACGCTGCAGTGTTTGGAGTGGTCCGGCATCTTTAGCTGCAACAGAAATAAAAACTAAACAGCAGCAGTCATGAATTATTGGGGAAATCAACATTGCTGATATCATCAACTTGAACTATCCGGATCCCTAACTGCAGCTGTTGATTCAGCAATTAAATTAAAAAATCAAAGAATTCCAATTTGACGTCTCACTCACTGATCATAATGTCGAGAACTGTCTGCTTCCGGACTTTTTTATACTGACAATGAGCTTCATCGGCCCTCTTCAAACACTCCTCCCACACCACTGGGGCATTGAGTTTTGTACACGAGGTTCTCGTTGCTTGTTTGGCAGACTTTTTGATCAAGAGAGGGTTGTGAACTTTGCTGGATGCTGCGGATTGAACATCCACACGTGACTCTTCTGTAGACGTCTGCTGGGGAAACTTGGTTTCATGACAGAAGTCAGGCTTGGTGCTATCCCAAGTAGCGAGTTCCTGCGTGGGTGACGGAGTTGGAGTGGTCTCTTGAGTCGGAGGAGGAGGTCTTGAAGTATCCAAGAACTGTTCCCTTGGGATATCAGAAAACTTTAGCCTGCTCAAGTCACGTGGCATGTAATTCGGGTCCCTTATCTGAAGCCTTGTAGTTCTCAGTTCCTTTAGGGTAGCCTCATCAACTTTCCAACATTCTAACCACCGTGACAGAGACGATCTCCGTCTACCCTTTACATTGGGTAAGATGATTTGTCTCTCACTTGCAGCCAAAACAGCAAGAGCATCAAACAGACAATGCTTGAAGTCAAGTTGCACACTTTCTCGACACGATTCCTCGCCAAGCTCTTGCTCGACAGTCTTCTTCGGAGATGTTTGATTGGGTTTTTCCTCACTACTACACCTTGTACGACTCCGCTTGTTCTCCGGCTTTGAAGACGAACTTCTAGAAAGAACTTGACGCAAATCAAACATCTTGTCAGACTGTTGGTCAGGTGAATCGGTTTTCCTTCGTTTTCGTGTTACTGAAATAAGAGGTTCTGTTGTTTCCATACTTTTATCAATGACAATCGTTGATTCCTCAACGGGGGATGAGGGTTTTTCTTCTTGCTGCTCGGCAAAGTATTGCTCGAGCCTTTGCTCCTTTGCCTTCTTTTCTTCAGACAAAATGACGCCAAGTTGCTTCTTCTTACGTTGAGTGAACAGTGTTGAACCAATGGGAGCAGAAGAGCCACATGTTTCAGCCACAAATTCCTTAATCTTTGTCGGAGAAGTCATTGAGTCAGTAGATGACACGGCATTTCTAAGACATAGACTTTTACTGACATCAGAATTTCTTATTGAAGAGCTGTTCATGGATTTATTTCTAGCTGGTTTCTTAGGTATCCTGAATTTAGGGGGCTTTGTAACCCTATCACCCATCTCTTCCTTTGGGGCAGTAGGCTCTGTCCGCTTTGCAGTTGATTCGTCAGGCGATTCGTCGGTAAAAGTATCAGCTTCAGTAAGCATGACATCCTTAGTAATGTACGTTTCAGTAGTGTTGCCGACTGCGTCAGTCATCGGAGCCTCTAAAACGTTATGTTCTGCGACAGGCTCTTCATCATTGGAATTGGAAGGATCACTGAATAAATCATTATCATGAGATTGATTTTTCTTTGCTGATGCCTCATCTTCTATCACACATTGTGTCTCTGTGAGTATTTCGGTAGCTGCACTCTCTTGCGACGAGTTTGCTGGCAGTAAATCCTCATGAGGGACGCCAGTTGATGGAGATACTAGTTTGGATGTGTCTCGATCTCCTTCTAAACTCATATTTTTCAGGGATTCAAAGCTTTTGTCGAGTGCTGACTGCTGTAAGAACTTGCCCACTGTCATGCTGTCAGACTCACAGTCATAACTTCCAACCACCCCTGATTCAGACATAAATGAGTTTGTGACTCTCATAACTTTCGGGATAACAACTTTCCTGAAATATTCATGCGATTCATCATCATTCAGTGATGCATCTTCCATTCCCGAACGTATTTGATGTTCTATTGGACCTACAGTATTTGATATAGCAGGTAAATCAGATTGATCATTACTTCCACCTGATGATATGTCTGGTTTGACAAGATCGATACCACAAGGCTTCTTTTCAGAACATTTCTGTTCACTATCGGTGTTTGAGAATGAGACAGTGTTGTTGATGGTGCTTTTATTGATTGAAGTGCTGGGCAATGATGACGATGATGCTACTGCTGTGACATTGGTGCAAGATGAATCGCTTTTTGTATAGGAAGTTTTGTGAGCAGCAGCGGTCATCGGTGTCATCAGTGCAGCTGGGTTTACTGGTGTTGCAGGGGGTTGTACTGATTTATTGTTGGGAAATTCTTGTCTTGAAGTTTCTTGCTGTAATGGTGGTTCGACTGATTCTAGACTTTTTACGCTTTCCACCGAAGATTGAGTTCTAGTTCGTGCATCTGATTCATTGAGGAATGGTTTTTCAACGTGAGTTGTGAAAATTTGGGCAACAGGTTGAGTATATTTTAGATCAATCCCGCCAATCAATTCGTTGATGAGCATATCCTGAATCATTTTCACACGCCTGCAGTATAAAAACTCTTTTGGAGGGATTGTGATTGGTATCAAAACGTGGTATTTTAATTTCGGTTCGAGTCCTTTCTTCAAATTACCCTGAGAGCTGGGGGTCGCAATGCTCTGCATCATTTGGACGGGTGACCGAGGACCATCAACAGACTCCGGACGACTAACACTTTCGAATTCGACTGCTAATGGTGTACTGGTTGATTGGGAACTGGCCTTCTTCCTAGCAAACTCTGGTGTGCAGAAAGATGACTCAGGAAGAACTGAAGAAGATTTTTCATCCTTACGTAGCACGTAGTCATGTAGAGATATTCTTCGTTTAGCTCCAACATTGCTTGATACGGGCTCGGGCATCTCATCTTGTCTGGGTTCAGGAGTCCATGTTGACATTGATTCCTCACTTGCTAAGAGCATATTGACATCTTGAATAGAGGGCGGAACTGATAGAGCAGTGGATTGGACTGATTGGAGATCAGCTGGAGGATCTGTTGATGAATCGGGATTCACCGTAGCTTGAGTACAACTTAGAGATAGAGGAGTTTTTTCTACCACGGACATTTCTAGGGATTGATCAGGAGGAGTGAAAGCAGGCATCTGCTCCTCTGAATACAGACTTTGAATGAAACCAGACGGTGCAATACGAGGTGAAGGCCCAGTCTTCTCACTATTCGGCACAGAATCATGTTGTGTCGGCCCTTGACTTTGTTCAGCAAAAGGATGGTTCGAAAGAGCTTCATCACTCCTAAGCATGTCTCTGATAGCCTGGTCAGTGGCAGTCGACTTGCTCTCTTCAATACTCTTTTTATCACAATCAACTTGGGGAGCGATTCCTTCCTTGATGAAATTTGGAACAAGTTCCTCAGATCTTTGAAGTGCACTTGCTGGTATTTTGGAAATATTTGATTGCTTTTCGGGGTTCACACAGTCTAACGGAAGTTTTTCCTCAGAAGATCTGAGATGTTGCGTTTCAACTTTATCACCAGGGTCAGTTTCTTTCACTTCAAGCTCAGCCAAAATTGGTTCCAGCTGAACAACTGCACAATCATTGTGGGTTTCGTGTGGAGGAGAGTCATTCAGGGGAATTTCTCCAGGAGCCGAGTCTGAGCGTTGGGGCGAAGCAGTTTTGGAACTGTTTTCTTCTTCTTCTTTCAGGGATGGGATTTCAACCACTTTAGTTTCAGAAATCCTTCGTTCTGCTGTAAGGAGAGACTCAAATTTAGCTTTATTCATGGTTAGAAACTGTTTATCCACCGAAAGCTCATCTCTATCATCATCTAGGCTTTTCTTTTCAGCTGATGAAGTTCCGGTTCCATTCATGGTGTCTTTTGAAAGGGCCGGAGTCACAGGATGATTAGCACTTGAAGTTGTGTGACTAGGAGCAAAACTCTGAATGCTGGAAACGCCATTTTCATGTTCATCGTCAGTTGAAAGAACTTCCCCATCATCGAGGAAATGTTCACTGTAACCAATCTTGACCTTTTCATTGCTTTCCAATGGAGAGGACGCAATTTCCTCGAAATCCAGTGTATCTTCGGTTGAAGCATCAATGAAGCTAGGAACATCTTTCATGCCCTTTGAAGGAGAATCGATCTGAACACCTTGGATATCCTGATTATCTTGAGTATCATCCTTTGCTGCCAAATGCGAAGGCTCTAAATCTTGAGGCTCATTTTCAAGCGTCTTCTCTTCATCTTTACTTTTCACTCGTGTAGTATCTGAACCAACAATCGTTTCAGCGCTTTCCAGATGACTTAGTAGTTTGGGAAGAATAGATTTCACTGATGAACTGGAAACTACTTCTAAAGACTTAGTCGTCTTCTTACTCCTTGGAAATTCAAATTCTAGATCAAATGATCTGGAAAGGTCATTAGCAGCACTGTCCAAGGGGGATAATTTTATGGAATCTTCCTTAGATGACTTATTTCCCTTCTCATCCGGCTTTGATTTCATGATGGAGTCCAGCGATGGTGCTAGGGGGACATCAAGTGGAGTATGAGATTCAACAGTTAGAGAATAGCACCCCGATTCTGTTGGGTCATAGGGACAGCTTTGTTCTGATAGTCGTGAACCTGGAGACCATCCCTCACTTACTCTATCACCAGAAACGGACTTCTTTTTCATTCTCCTAACCGATTTTGTCGGAGTCTTGAAAAGGTGGGAGTCATCTGCCTTCCCCTTCTTTGGTGTAGAGTCGGTCTCTGGAGTCTTTTCTGATTCATTTGTGATACTTGGCTTTGGGCCGACTTCTTTCTGCTGAGTCAAACAATCAGTTTTCGATTTATCCTCATTATGGGATACACGATTCTCAATACCGACAACCACAACAGAATTTGGACTTTTAGACTTCGCAATCTTCGCATTCTTGAGAGAGAAAAATGGATAATCTGTTTTGACTTCTTCAAGACCTTTTGCCCAAGCAGGATCAAGTGTTTTCCTCGAAAGAGTCTTCTTGTTACAGCTCATCTTTTCTTTTTGCGGAGTATTTTCTTTGCCCTCACTTTCACCTTCTTTCCAGTCCCGTCTCCCAGAAAACAACTTCTTGCCCATTTCCCTCGCAGTCACAGGCGATGGACTTTTACCAAAGTCGGCAGTGACATGATCGTCAATTTTTATTAGACTGATCCGCCGAGAAGGCCGATCTCTTGGTCGTGAAACTTGCTTCAGAGGGCTCATCAAGAGACTTTTCTCGAATATTTTCTGAACTTCTGGATCTACTTGACTTGGATTGAATGCAGGTCGAACAGGGGTGGTGGGTTCTTGGGGTGACTGCTGTCGTTCTTGACAGTTTTCATTCTGACTTGACACTTCCTCAGGAGTGCTCGGCTCATCGGAAGAGTTCTTGATCGGTGAAATTGTTGACTGATTGCAAAACATCTTCCTGGCATTATCCCAATCTATGGACATCTGACTGAAGCAGCTAGAGAGTTCCTCATTGATATGTGGCTTGTAAAACTTTTCATCCCAATATTCATTTCTGTTCAAATCTATGGGGGACTGAACAGGGAGCTTGATACTTCTTTCCTCAGGCTCGACCGCTTTTTTGGCAAGTAATTCCTTAGTTTTGGCAATAAAATTGATGCTCGGTTCATTATCATCAGGTTTCTGATCTTTATCTACACCAATGTCAAGCCACTCTTCGTCGGAAGATTCAGTTGCTTTGTCGACATCACCCTGCTTACCCTCGGATTCAGATTGTTTGTCTTGGTTGGATGATTTAGTAGCTTCCTCTGGTTGTTTTTCTGCTTGGTGAGTCGATGAGGATGAACTTTCCAGAACACCGGCGACAGTACTGTAAGACTCCTGAACTTCAGGGAGCTGAGAGTACTCAGGGGATTTCTCTTCAGTGCACGATATCTCGACTTCCATGACTGGTTCAATTCCAAGCCACTTCTGTTCATGGTCCAATTCCTCATTTATGTGGCAACAATTATCAACGATAGATTTTCCGTCTCCAGCCGAATTTTTCTCTACACTTGTTAGAGGAGAGGGATCTGATTTTCTGGTTACAGTGGACTCCGAGGACTTATTCAATGGTTTCCGAGTGATCTTTCTTTTTCCTCGAGGTGGAAGTCTGGGCGGTACTGTGCTCAATCCTATCTCTTCGTTGAATGACTTTGAGTCAAAGTTCGCGTTTCGTTGTTTCTGCAAAGATTTTAATGATGAACAAACACACGAAGTTCAACACACGAAGTTTAACACACGAAGTGTAATTATTGCAGAATTGAAAGGGGCGTGGCATATATCACGTGTATACAAAGTTGAATGAATCAAAAAATACCCACCTTTGTAAGCGTTTTGAAGGGGGATTTGAAAACCGTTACAAATTCGGAATTGGATCCAAAACACGAGTCGCAGTAGAATGTAGCAATGTTGAGGACTTGTTGCTCGGTAAGTCCGATACATTCATCATGAAACCTGGGGAGGAGAAAATCAGGAACCTCGCCATTGTCGAGCTAATTGAGTGCTAATTATATTAATTTGCTATTAATTTGCTTAATTTGCTATTAATTTGCTTAATATGGGCTCATTCAAAATTAAGGTGGTAACGCGAGACTGTGTCACTAACCATTCGGAACAGTTTTCACACTGAATCATCACTCCGTGTTCACCTCCTCTGCATACACAGAATGGACCCTCAACTCCGGTAGCGACTTTCGGTGACTTTTTGCTCGTTTTGTTCAAAACCTTGTTCTAAAAACATCAGATTTTATAAAATTAAGGAAAGTTAGGATCTAATTATTAAAGTTAGGAAAAAGCGTATCAGTCGTCATGTATAGATCGAAATTTCCATTACCTTTGGAGGAGTTGAGGTTTTCATCTTGGTGTTCGATCTCAAACTTCGTCGACCTGACTTTGATAAAACAGAGGATTTCTCAGGAGTGTTTTCTTTCTCCTCTATCGAACCATTTGTTGACATATCTGAAACTGATTTCGTAGCCTTCTTATTTCCCTGAGCTTTTACGACATCATTTCTTTCACTAGTTTTAGTCTCAGAGCTGCAAACAGTGGGAACAAGGACGAGTTCACAAGAGGAAACCGCCTCTGGACCATTCTTGATGATCCTAAAGTCTGATTTGAGCTCTAACTTCTGCTTTCGATTCGATTTCTTATCGGTTTGCTTTACAGCTGAAACTTTTGTCTCAACAGATTGTTTAATTGTGGCGACAGGCTGGGATCGTATTGGAGTTTCCGTGGTAACAACTTGGGTTGATCCACGAGACAAAATACTTCGATCTGTTGTAGAATTTTTTTCATCTCGACGTGTCGTCGTTGCTGATTGATTCGGTGAGCTCCCAACATGGGGTTCTGATGCGAAGGGGGAGGAGCGAGGGGTGAGGGAGGAAATTGTGATGGTCTCTGTTCGATGATCGGAGCGGGAATTCTCTGAAAAACGAATCGTCAGATGTGGGAATTCTCTTCAGATTTCAGTAAGTTCTCGAAATCAAACGTAAACAGTCTAACACACGCACCAATTACATCAACGGATATTCGGCACGGTTTCTCTACGATTGTCGAATGTTCGGTCGATGACAATAGTGTAACATTGCACGTGGTCACTGTGTTATTCGCAGTGTTGTTCGAGCCCACTTCCTCATCCGACTTCGACAATAGCGACTTGGAAGATTCTGGATAAAGTGATGTTACAATTTCAGTCTCAGAATAATACGATATTCCTTATTCCCGAAATTTGAGATAACATACCTGAATTTGTTGGCACAGTGGCACTGGCTAACGCTGTCGTAGGTTTGGCAGTTTGCCAAGGTGGTAAAGAGGGTTGGTTCTGTATAGATGTTGTCTGAGATGGTGGGTAGGGGGTTGAAGCTGTGTTGCCGTTTGTTTCGTTATCATCTTCTGTGTCCTGAAAAAGAACAGTTTAACGAGAAGTTATGAACTGTCGCTGCATTCAATGTGTAATTTGGCAATCAAATTCCAGATATTCCCCCCAAGATAATCACCTCAGAATCAGACTGAGAAGACGCTGAGACACCGGAACTTGATGATTCCTCACTCTCATCTTCACTGCAACTTGAGTCACCACTTTCAGAACTGCTCGAGCGAGGAGTGACAACCATCACTATCACAAATGGAAGTTGAGATATTGGGGAATCAGGATCATTACCTTCTCAGATGTGAGCGATTGTCATTTGTCGACAACCGATTGATGTTAAGTTTTCTGATTTAATCGCTTTCATTTGTAAACAGATTTCCAATCAAGTAAAAATACATCGTTCATTCCACGTATACGGTTTCTGCAGCAAAACACAGTGGATTCGTGAATTCTACAGCCACAACAATAAAATCGTGCGTGATAATTGCGCGCGCGGTCGAATTCACCATAGAAATGTCTATCAAATTATACCCGCGCCGTACGTCGTCAAATGATCGAAATTGTGACTGTCCCAATGTATCAAACATTGGAACGAAGGACTAACTCTTTTAAAATAGCGGATTGTATGTCTGTATCTGTTTGTATCAGGGTAAATTCATCACGCAGCTCCTTACTTTCGATTGGTTCATCTGATATAACCTTGATCAATCGTTCTTTGCAGGGCCTTCCTGAAAATCGTGTTTTTGGTTTAGCATTCCTACGTCACAAGTATGCCGTGGTTTCAGCAGTTTGTGACGAATGGTTTTCCTATTCGTCACAGAGGCATGTTCTGACGTTCTGCTGTACAGTGTGAATATTCATTTTTTAATCCCTAAAACCAACAGTCAACACCTTTCTGGAAATCAAAATGGAGGTCAAAAAATGGAGATGAAACACTCACCATTTGAGTCTACATCAACTGATACAGTCTTGTTTAGCTTCACAAATTCCTTGACACTCATTCCCTCAACAATGACTCTGATACTAGGACCTAAAACCAGCATGCAACTGCATTCGCATTGCTTTGCAAACTTTGCCAAACATCTCTGATACTTCTTCTGATTTCTGATGTGGTCCAAGGAATAGATGACCCGATTCAAAGTTTCAGCTGATTCTGGGAAAATTGATTCGTCTTCCTTTTCATCCACCTGTTCCAATTTCAACTGTAATTCAGCTATGTTCTGAGTAACGTACTCCAAGATGATAGACGGAGTCCAATCATTTAACTGAACTCCAGCCATACTTTCAGATATTTCCAGAACAGCTTTGTGCCACACAAGTTTTACTTCACTGATAATACCAAAAGCAGGAATGATGCTGATTTTTAGTAGCAATTCAGAATGAACTAGATCAGACACGATTTCTGATAAAACGAACGTTAGCTTCCTTTTATTTCCGGAATTTTCGTCGAGCAGTTCTTTGTTGGCAATATACATCGATTGCAACATGTCAATGTCTTCGTCCATGGTACTGATTTCGATTGAAGTAACATTTCACCGTGATTGTCAGAGCATAGGAAATACCTATGGAAAGGGATGCGTTATAATAATTGAAATTTTCTGGAAGATTCCACAATTTTCTGTCTCTTCGTTTGTGATAAATCATAAAGGAATGAAACCAGGAACAACATAAAGATAAACATCTAAAGGATGAAAAATATCGCAAAGAAATTTTGAAAGTTATATAAACAAAATGTGAGAGCTTAGAAGGAGGGAGATGAACTATAAAACAAGGGCTCATAAATTACCTCTCATATATTCAATCAATTATTCAAAATTTAAGAAAATAATCACTCAAATGTTATAGAAACCTCCAAACGTCTTTTCATAACTCATCATTAATGCTTAATTGACTGCCCCGATGTGTAAATTATCAACCCGAAGAATAATAATCACATTGAAATTAATAATGTAATAAGTTAACCTAGGTATACATTATACAATTAAAAGTAAGTTTAAAGTTAGTTACTTACCTAAAACAATTAACCAACATTCAATATGCGTTGCATTGTAGTAACCATAGCATACCCTTTATCGACAGAAATTCTACTTTTCCCAGTAAGTACAGAATAATATGAATCTTGGCATGATACAACATCTCTTTTGATATGAACCACATAAATGACATAATGTTATTAACAAATTTTACAAGACAGAAGAATGTATCAATCTCCTTATTAAGAGAAGTAGAAAATAAAAATATAGGTTAAATAAAAACCTGTTTTATCAAAAAATGTCTAATTTTCATAGAAAAGACATAGTGTAAAATAAACCCAATCAAATGTTAAAATTCTTTAAAAATTCGATGAAGGGTGAACCGGACTAATCATAGTTAGACTATGTTCCAATCTCAAATCCCTTAACAAAATGAGAAAATCAGGGATATGAACCTCATCTATATGCTATGATACCTTAAGAAGACTCCAAAACGAGTTAAATAGTTGTCGACATTACTCCTCTATCTAAAGTTCATCCTTGACTTCACCTCCTTTCTCCAGTTTATCTGGATCTATCACAGTGCTGAGTTCTGTATCACTGATGTACCCAGTCTGTCCTATGTAAAACTGGGGCTCAACAATCAGGGGAGATATGGAGAACGCTTTGAGGTCGCGTGGCGAGAAGTGAGACATCCACTCAGCGCTGGAAGAGGTGAGGGGGTGAGTGTGAGGGGGTGGGTTTGGGGGGATG
>CAMPET010000281.1:77387-87724 GCA_946803715.1 Beroe ovata
ACTGTAAGGGGGAGGGGAGAGCTGTTACTCCACTCCAACAGAAGGAGAGGGGTATTGTCTTGGTTGTGATCTGGGGGGCATGAGGGGGAGAGTTGAGGAATGGGGGGAGAGAGCGGGGGAGAGTGTAAGTATAGGGAGGATAGATAAGGGTAATGGGATATAGAGGGGGATACTTAAGTGATATTTAACAGATGTGAGTAGCTCGGACTGATACGGCCTATAATATGAAATCGGAAATGCGAAGTAAAGAAATGACGTCACAAGTTGTATATCTACCTGTCTGAATATATACAGCTATGGATGATTTAGGGTAATTGAGCTGCTCAATTAGTCCGAGCCAGGTTGGAAGGCTATGTGCACGGGACCTGGCCAGTATAGCCAGCAACACCGTGGGGTGGTGGTCTTCAGAGCTCGTCTCCTCGGGTGTGGTGGTGTCTGGAGGAGATACGATATATAATGTGAGGCGATCCCATGCAAAAGCATGATCCATAACTGCAATCCATAACGTCATGTGAGTTGATGTTCTTTAAAATAATGATCCTTATTAACGAAGCGGTCATATTTGGATATTCTTGGGGATAACATTTAGATAATGGAATATCTTGTCGTCTTGTAGATCATGAGACAGGTCTACCTGATTGTGTACTATCTGATATCGTGTCTGAGTGAAGGAGGGGGAGGAGAACAAGGAAAAGGAGACTTCTTGACATAGCTCTCAACACGCTGGACTTGGATGAAGAGGTTCAATATGGGGGAAATAAAATGATATAGATCAAATTCTTAATCAACAATCAAAATTTTTGAAAGTTAAAAGTAAAACTCGTTTGTAAAATCAAGGAATAAATTACTGAAATGTTTTTATCATTTATGTTTATGTAATTGTACCTTTCACAATTCGATTCACTGTAAACTGATGATAAACTGAAATAAAATTCATATTCTAAGCAAAAAACGTCTGATTCACAAGTATACACGACATATCAACAATCACAATCCACCCTGTTTTCACACAGCTGTCCATTTACCGTCCCCGTCCACTTTTGCCGTCCCATCCACCTCCAACTTGTCCAATATCAAGGACACAATGCGTCTCGCACTTGCTATCAACGCCGGATCCTGCAGATTCTCCCTCTCATACACCCTGTCAGTGAGCTGTTCCACACTGACAACCTCCTCACTGCACCCCCTGAGACACTCCAACACCCCTCTCTCCCGGTGTTGTCTGTGGGAAATATACCTGTCCACCACGTCCCCTCCCTCCACTATGCCATGTCCCGGGTATACAGTCCCTGGACCCAGTTCCCTGATCCGCAACAAGGACGCTATGTAGTCCGAGTAGGACGCGAAGTCACCTGATGATCCCCCCAGGATGGTATCCCCCGAAAAAAGCGCATCTTCCTCCTCGAGGTAGAGCGACAGCGAGTCAGGGGTGTGGCCCGGGGTGTGCAGAACTGTCAGAGTCACGCCCCCGGCCGTGGGGACCAGCTGCTGGTTGTCATGGAGAGGCGTGATTCTATCACGAGCTACAAATTGAGTATCAAGTTCATGAGGGATCTTGTACACGGGGATGTTCTCTCCTTCACGCCGGGACAGCATGTCTAGTACGCCGGGACAGCCCCCCATGTGGTCAGGATGGATGTGTGTAATGATGATCGAGGTTATGGTCAGCTGGAGACGGAGCAGGGTCGAAGAGAGGATTTCCAGGTAGTTGGAGTTGTTTGCTTCGCCTGAAAATAGGGGGGGAGAGGTATTTGTGAGAAGAAATCTGTAGAATCATCAGTGTATAATTCTTGTAGTAGGACTAACTCTAACGAACAACTATACACTCGATGTATAATGTATTGTATACATTGTGAAGTGCTGGTGCACATGAGCTCTATAATAAACTAATTATCTGTTAATGATCTCATTAGAACTAAATCCTATGAGCGTGTTATGACTTCATCCAGGCGGAGTAATTAAATGATGTATAACTAGAATATCATACCCAAAATAAAGTGCTTATATACCTAGAATATATTGTGAGAGACAGTTGTAGACATAGCTGTATTATGTACACTAGCGAACGAGTCAGAACTCAGAAACTTCTATGGCATCCCATAGCACACAACTATACCTAAGTTGGAGTATAGGTAATCACTGTATGTAGTGAATTTGCAACCCTAATTAGGGTAATTAGCTAATTATCCCACTCACCAGTGTCTATGAGAGTTACATTGGGAGGCTGGCCCACGAGGTAAGTGTTTGTGCCCTGGAGAGTTTTGGGTCCGGGGTTCTGACCGAGAATCCTAGTCACCAGAGGGGAGAGCGTTTCCACATTCGGCAGCGAAGCGAGACCCTTTCTGTACATACACGATGACGACACTAAAGAACAACAATTTGTGAAAAGAGGGGCGTTGTACGTAAATAGCATGGTGAATATTTTATTTCCTCGAAGTTGAAAATCATGCTCTTGTTCAATGTTCAATATCAGTTTTTTCCGTTTTGTAGAAACAGAGCATAAAAACAATATTTTGCTCGTGTTTATTTGAACAGTTCGTTAATTTGGACGACATTGATAAAGCTAACTTAATATGATAGCTTGAATCTAATTTAATAATGATACGTACAATAATGTGTCATAAAATCCAAACGTCGCATACAATATCACTCGCTCAAAATGAGGAATAGAACAATACTCAAATGAAAACTTGGCAAAAACAGTGTATGTACAAACTTTATTCAAACCGACAACACGCAGTTACCAACATAACTCCACAATTGGACTAGAAATGTTGAAAGGATGAATTGAATTCATTCTACAAGAGTACAAGGTTCAATTCAGTCAGAGCAACACAATTCAGATACATTATCAATAACAGCTGTTATTGCTGTACCTTTATCGTCTTACTATCTTAGTTTGTCGGCATTATTTTCATAATATCATTTGTAGATACAAAACTCAATGTCTACATACTATAACCAAAATATACTTATTCAAAATAATCAATACCTCAAGCAAGATAAATAGTTCGTAATAACGCCATAATCTTGTGTCTCTATGGTAAGATCACGTGATGGTAACACGTCAGATCACGTGATTTATAACTCCCAATAAACACGTGCCCGACACCCGAAGTCACGTGACGCTAATCAGTAATCACGTGACGTTAATTAGTCGTCATCGTCGTCATCATCTTCATACTCGAAGAGGGAGAACTCCTTCAGGAGCCAAGCTCCGTACTCGCTAGCCTTGGCTCCACAGTAGATCCCAGCCGCCACCACAACGGGTGCCTGAGAGAAAGTGGTGTCAAAGCTGGAAAATCGGATGGTGTCAATAACCGAATTGACACTTTTTGTCAACGAGCAAAGTGAGTTCCACCATTCACCATTGTCTATTGTATTGTATTATAGACTCACACCGAGAGGTCCCAGCTTATTGATAGCCTTAGGGCACTCAGCAATCAGCCCCGAGTTGGTTGTCACGGTTCGTGTCAGGTGAGGGACCACTGGTCGGAACTTAACCACCTGCCGTAGGACCGTTCCAAACATATCGCTAGAGAAGAATGTGGGGTCAGTTAGAGAGTAGATCTTGGGGATTGAATTGGGAATGCAACAACTTATTGAGAAAACATGACAGTATTGAAGTCGGAACGAAAATAAAAGCCGGAGATTTTGCTGATTTGATTCAAAAAAACACACATGCACTGAACCTATCCTAATCAACGAATATTGTACAATGTGTACACTTATTGTTACCTAAGAGATCAAATAAGCATGATGCGGAAATCATCCACACCTGCACGCCTACTTTATGGAAAATCATATTCAATTATTTTACTCTTTCTGAAAAAATCAGTCCTGTGTGAATATTCTCCATCAAGCGATGTAAAGCTGTCAAGGAAGAAAGTTCTACCAACACTGTTTCAGACAAAGCATTAAATATCAAATATATTTAAACAAATTTTAAGATCATTCCAACAAAGAGTAGGTGAGTTCATTGACTAAAGATTGTTCAAGCTTGTACCAAATTGAAAAATTCTCACTTAATGCCTCGTAGGTACTTAGGTAATATTCCAGGAAAAATGATGGGAAACTCGAGTAGATCAAGTAATATGCTGGTGGAAAAATCATGATGTCTGAGAAAGTAATTTAATAGGACGTATACCTACTTACTCACAGTCAATCTAAAATCTTCTTCTACCACCATGTTGAACAGCGTTCAACTAAGAGATGTGAAAACTGTCTTCGATCATCTTATAAAACTCTGTTTTATGGATCTTCTTGTTTCCAGTAGCGGCTGATGCAGCAGGTTCTCTTCCAATGTAAGTGAGATTCTGTTCTCCAGTCAGGTGTTTCTGTACCCGTGGACTGATGAAAGCCCATGCCCCGGCATTCTTAT
Organism: Beroe ovata; assembly: GCA_946803715.1. Classification (NCBI taxonomy): domain Eukaryota; kingdom Metazoa; phylum Ctenophora; class Nuda; order Beroida; family Beroidae; genus Beroe; species Beroe ovata. The sequence continues at coordinate 81,769 of CAMPET010000281.1, forward strand.
GCTCTTCCTGGACCCAGCAGATTTTTACACCCTCAGGATATCGCTTGAGTTCCTCCTCAACTCGAGCATGGGGGAAAGGATGGAGCTGCTCCAATCGTGTGATCGCCACTTCTCCCTCCATACCACGCTTCTTCCTCTCCTCGATCAGATCATAGTACACTCTCCCCGAGCAGAAGAGTAGTTTTTTGCAATTGGATATGTCATTTGTTTCGGGGATCACCGGTTTGAAGGATGTCCCAGTTGTCATTTCCGAGAACGAACTCTTGGCAAGAGGGTGTCGCAGCAGAGATTTAGGAGTGAATATAACCAGAGGTTTTCTGAAATTCATATGCATCTGTCGTCTTAGGGCATGGAACATATTGGCAGGTGTTGTGATATTGCAAATCTGCCAGTTACAATCCCACAGCTGCTGATCTTCACTCACTCCCTCGTACGCAGAATCGTCGTCATCATTACACATCTGGAGGAACCGCTCCTTCCTCCCAGAGCTGTGCTCAGGACCCATGCCCTCCATTCCATGAGGGAGGAGCATGACCAGCCCACTCTGCCTGTACCACTTGTCTTGCCCGGAGCTGATGAACTGATCAACAATCGTCTGGGCAGTGTTGAAAAAGTCTCCAAATTGAGCCTCCCAGATGACGAGTGAGTTAGGGTTGTGTTGACTGAACCCTAGTTCAAAACCAAGGACACCAAACTCAGAGAGTGAGCTATTGCTTACACTGTACTTCTGTTGGGAAGAACTGAGGTTCTGAAGGGGGTTGTAAGTCTTCCCATCAACTTCCTGATCATGAAGAACGTGATGTCTATGAGAGAATGTTCCCCTTTCCACATCCTGTCCACTTAGCCTCACATGATATCCTTCCATGAGAAGAGAACCGAAGGCGAGGGCTTCTCCCAGAGCCCAGTCGGCTTGCATGTCTGTGACCATCTTCCTCCTACCCTTGAGAATTCTCTTGATCCCCGGATGTACTGTTATTGGTGGTTCCTCACTGAACTTCTCAGCTATTATTTTCAGGACACTTTCATTCGTACCCGTGGGAGGAGTTGGAACCAAGATAGGGACCTTGTTGTCATCACATTTGAAGAAACCATTCCAGGGGCTGTCTAACCAGTCTGTCAACTTCATCTTGGTGATACCCTGGCTGTTCTGATATGCATCATTTAAAATCTTGTCGAATGAGGCTATTTCAGCATCAATATCTTCCTTAGTAACGGTGTTTTCGGAAAGAAGTTGGGACGAATATTTACTGAGGACAGTTGGGGTTTCCTTGATTCGCTTAACCATGAGCGGCTGTGTGAAACTAGGCTCATCAGCCTCATTGTGACCATTTCGGCGGTAGCACACCAGATCAAGCACAACATCTTTACCCCAATCAGCACGCCAATTTGCAGCAATATTGCACACATGCATCACTGCCTCAGGGTCGTCAGCATTGACGTGGAGTATGGGAGCATTCACCACTTTGGCAACATCTGTACAATATGGTGAGGACCGTGAAAATCGGGGATCTGTTGTGAAACCTATCTGATTGTTCACCACTATATGAATCGTGCCCCCTGTTGTATAGCTAGACAAGTCACTGAGATGCATGGTTTCGTAAACAATTCCCTGGCCACTGTAAGCTGCATCTCCATGGAGCAGGATAGCCATGGTTTTCTTTCGGTCATCGTCACCCGTGAAGAACTGAGTAGCCCGAACTTTACCACAAACCACTGGATTCACGGCCTCTAAATGAGAGGGATTGGCAACAACGGATAATTCCACTTCCTTGTTGGTTAGATGGTTAATACGACGATGGTACATTCCCAGATGGTACTTGACATCTCCGGATCCCTCATCCTCCGGAGCCATATCTGGATTGAACTGACTGAACAACTTTTCGAGCTCTTTCCTGCATACATTTGCCAGAACATTCAGTCTCCCACGATGAGGCATACCAATGACAAAGTTTTCAACTCCACGGGAAGAAGCGATGTCAATTATCTGTTTCATTGCAGGAATTAGTACCTCGCATCCCTCAAGACCGAATCTTTTTTCACTTGGCCACTTCTTTGCAAGGAATTCCTCGAACCTTGTTGATCTCACCAGACGAGCCAAGAGTATCCTCTTCTCTTCATTTGTCATGTCACTGATCCCTGGCTTCTCAATCCACTTCCTGATGTACTCCCTAGCTGCAGGATCCTGGATGTGCATGAACTCTGTCCCGATGGAACTACAGTATATCCTCTCTAGACGCTTGATCGTCTCCCTCAATGTGAGTTCGCTCTCCTCCCCACCGAGATATGTGTACTTGGGCAGCTGGAAGTATTGGTTCATGTCCTGTTTCGTGAAGTTGTAGTGCTCAAGTTTCAGGGTCTCAGGATGAGTATCATCCAGATCTGCAGCTCCAATCCCCAGAGGATCTAACTGTGCTATACGATGCCCAGATGCTTGATAGCTCCGTAACAACCGCTGAAAGTTGTGGTGCTTATTGATCATGTTTTGGGCAGCTCGAGTGCTAATTGTAGAGGGATCCTGGGCATCGCCCGCAGCGATTTGTGGATGGGAAGGAGCAAATATGGGGTAAACGGGAAGGTTTGGGGCAGAAACGTGAGCTTCCCCTGGAGCAGCCCCACCCTCAGACCGTGAGAAGAAGATTTGCCATGATTTGTGAACACTTGCTGGATCTGCTTTCCAGCTCTCATACATCTCCTCAACATAATTAGAAGAGGATCCATTTAGGAAAGGTTCAGCCGCAGCTGTAGATTTAGAAGCAGCTGCCGCTTGTATAACCCGTTGTAAAGAGCCCTTGCCAAGAAATTTACTCCTCAAAGCATACATCTTTGTTAAATCATTCAATCTTTGTTCGAAGCCAGACCTAAATTGTGAAACAAAAACGGGTTAGGACACAAAACTACAACAGCAATAAGACGATACAGACATATATATATTTAGGATGTAGGTATTCACACCCCTAGAGGCGATAATTAATACATTAGCAAATCGTATAAACCTGTATATTAGCATGGATATGTGAAGCTTTTTTGGCATAGCTCAATAAAAACATCACACGCACTTCATTTCAACACCTACATTCAATAAAAAAGCAGTGGAGTTAATAATTTAGCAAATTAATACATTTTAGTGATGGTGATGAATAGCAATAACTGTAGGTATTATGATCTCACCACATACTGCATGTGTGCCCAATGCCTAGATAATATATGGTTGCTCAGTTTTCAGTTGAACATGATAGTTGTTTCAGTAACAAATAATCATCTCAGATAATTTATTCAATTAAATTCAATTCGATTATAAATTTTTACAGCACATTACCAAAATATAAGTTTATACCTAGATTGTGGACCTTCAAGTTTGTGCTGAGGGCTGGCACCAAGTCAAAAAAATGCTTACTCAAAATTAATCTCAAATCACTTCACTGAGCCATTGCAACATTAGGGTTCACCCTCCTGCATTCATCAAATATCCTTTTATATTGCAAAATGGTATCTGATAATTGATAAAAATTGGGATTAGAATTTGGACTACTTAATATATGATTCAAGTTATCAGGCATTGGCACAAGATTGCTGCAAACTATTGACAGGAATTCATGAAGTAGAGGAAGGGTGTCTTTGGTAAAACAACTGGGCTTGTATTCGACCTGGTGTGGATTTCTTGCTTTACTCTAATATAGTTTAGAGGGACTTTACAAGAGAAAAATCAATTTCTAACAAGAATATCAAAGTTAAAAGGAAAATACCTCAATGACCATGCACTTAAAACTGGGACCTAGAAATATACTCCCAACTTTAATAGCAAAGTCTCCAATCTCAAACTTCTTTCCTTTAGCTTCAATGCGGGTTAGCTTATTAGGCTGATAGCAGTCAGTAAGTTTAGTTAAAATGTTATCAAATGATCTTTCTGCTATGATCACTCCACCTTGATCAGTTATTCCAAAACTCAAAGAATCATTTTCAGAAGTGTGTATAACTTGAAAACTCTTTCCAGATATTGCTGAAAATACAATTTGAAATGAAACCTTGAACAAAAAAATGTTATAACAACCAAACTACTTGTGGAAAAGTTTCTTGAATCTTCATTTGATGACTACTGTATAGAGTACTAGAACACCTGTCAAGTGGGCGTGCTACACTCAATTTCGGATACTTAGTGAATAAGAGAAATTGATATTAAGTATTTGAATGAGTAAGCTTCAAAATTGAAACGTCCTAAAACAAAGAAACAACGAAATGACAATAACAGTGGCGCGCGCGCATTTTCACTAAATATGCACGTGCAACTCCTACGTCGAGTAGCAACACGCACTAAATTAATCTATCCTATATTGCAAAGTTCTTTTTAACAGCAATTTTTCCAACTTCCGACGCCGATTACAAAAAATCTAAGGCCTAATTCAAAAATCCGAATTGATGTTCGACAGCAGAATCGGTTTTTCTACCACCTTGCAAAAAATCCCGGCTCTCCAACTCCATTTGGTCGAGTTATTTGCGCACGCGCTTGAACTGCCTTATTCCTTTATATTATAGATATAGAGTGTTTACTTGACAAATTAGGAAGACCAGTATGCTGCTCACAATCCATCATCCATGGTAACAAGGTTTTGGCACCAATATTCCCAAGATGTGTTTGTAATGCTTCTTCAATTTGGGAAGAAGTTTGTGAAGGAGGAGGATACCAGTGTAGAACACTGAGGAAAGAATGAGAGATATTGCACAAATAGTGAGGAGAGAAAGCCACTCAGGTAATAAATCAAAATTTCCAGTACAAGGTACTTACAAGGAAACACCCATGATGACCAACAAACTGTTATATCATTTTGAACTAAGCTGGAAAATGAATAAGCCAAGAAAAAACAGCCAAATTGAATTGAATTGCATAATTTTGACATGAACAAATTCTAATATTCACTTAAGATTCATCCCTACAAGAATTCACTAGCAAGTACACCAGTCTGGGCACCCAGAATAAAACATTTATATAACAACTTATTGCATCCAGAAGTTAAAAATTACTATCAACATCCAGAAGTTAAAAAATAATACCAACAGTTGAATGATATAACAAAACCTATATATATATCTTTGATATGATTTGATGATGTCATCATGAGTGAAACTCGGGAGGTATGACACATTGGTAAAAGGGTCATAACTCATAAGATTTGTAATTGTGTCCAATGTCCATTGTGTCCGTCAATAAGAAAATGTCTAATGCACATCATTACGCACCACAATCATGCACAATGGCTCATTGACTTGGCCTTGGTAATCGGACAATCGGTATATGAAAATCGGAGCAATCATATCGTCAAGGGATGCAGCTAGACTCGACCGCTGATGCATTTTGTTAAGCGGCTTGCGCCAGCGTCTAAGAATAAGTTTGAAAATGAGTTTGCACCGCCATCTGTGGTGCGGCCTGCACCCGCGCAAACGAAATTTTTGACAGAGGCTATCGTCGATCGACAACTAAACTATCATTAATGTTAAAAAATCCGTCAATGCAATTGGGCGTGATCACAAACTAAGCTGACCAACTGCGGTATGTCTTGCCGGATGTTATCTGTCCACTGTTTCTTGCGCGCGGTGCGCGCGCCTTCATTGAAGGCCGAAACAGGCATTCGATGAAGGCCTTCGATGAAGGCACGCGCGCCGCGCGCAAGAAACAGTGGACAGATAACATCCGGCAAGGTATGTCATGTGTATCGGATAATATACAATGACACATTCGATGATGGCTCGTGCTATTCTGCCTTGTAGGATTTTACCCTACCGTCGGTGCGCGCGATTTTCAATCCGCCCCTTGCCAGGGATAAAATCCCGCCAGCAAGGGTAGGGTGAAATCCTACAATATTCTGCCTCGTTTGAATCCGCGCACGACGGTACTTGCGACGCGCCTGCCAGCTTTTATGCTAACCTAACCCTAACCCTAACCTAACCCTAACCTAACCCTAAC
>CAMPET010000282.1:5002-16279 GCA_946803715.1 Beroe ovata
ATTACATCATACTCCATTACATCATACTCCATAACATCATACTCCATTTCGTCATACTTCATCATCCGTTACATCATACTCCATTACATCATACTCCATAACATCGCATACCCCATCACGTCATACTTCATCATCCGTTACATCATACTTCATTACATCATACCTCGTCACATCATACTCATTATCATCATACCCCATTTCGTCATACCTCATCATCCATTACATCATANATATTCACAGAACAATGATAAAATGCATGAATGCTGACAGCTGAAGTCACTTCATCACCCATACACATCCATGAGAGGATAAAATAAGAGGTTACCTACGCCCTATTTCCACAACATCACACGATCATAACAATGATTTCGCAGTTTTCACATTCCATCAGGGTTTTTGGTCAGATTTGACGGAACATTTTTGTGTCGTATTTTAGATCAAAAATGGACCTAATCGACTCAAATATTGATGGGGAATACGATTCCGGCCATTTCAGGTCTTTGCTTTTGTTGGAAAATGCTCTAATCTCCGATAAAGCCTGATTGACACTAGAGAGTTCATGGGACCCAAAAAAACGTCTCAAGACGACAAATAAAGTCAGAATTGTCTAAAAATTGGAATCCGAATTCTTGATCACTGTCCTAACAATATCCCGTCATAATTAGATCATTTGGAGAAAGTCGATGTTTTGACCCTTTCAGATTTCCATACTAACCATCAGGGTTTTTGGTCAGATTTGACGGAAAATTTTTGTGTCATATTTTCGATCAAAAATGGACCTAATCGACTCAAAATTTGATGGGGAACACGATTCCGGCCATTTCAGGTCTTGGTTTTTGTTGGAAATTGCTCTAATTTCCGATTAAGCCTGATTGACACTAGAGAGTTAATGGGACACAAAAAATCGTCTCAAGACGACAAATAGCGTCAGAAATGTCTAAAAATTGGTATCCGAATTCTTGATCCATGCCCTAAGAATATCCCATCATAATTGGATCATTTGGAGAAAGTCGATGATTTGACCCTTTCAGATTTCCATACTAACCATCAGTGTTTTTGATCAGATTTGACGGAAAATTTTTGTGTCATATTTTCGATCAAAAATGGACCTAATCGACTCAAAATTTGATGGGGAACACGATTCCGGCCATTTCAGGTCTTGGTTTTTGTTGGAAATTGCTCTAATTTCCGATTAAGCCTGATTGACACTAGAGAGTTAATGGGACACAAAAAATCGTCTCAAGACGACAAATAGCGTCAGAAATGTCTAAAAATTGGTATCCGAATTCTTGATCCATGCCCTAAGAATATCCCATCATAATTGGATCATTTGGAGAAAGTCGATGATTTGACCCTTTCAGATTTCCATACTAACCATCAGTGTTTTTGATCAGATTTGACGGAAAATTTTTGTGTCATATTTTCGATCAAAAATGGACCTAATCGACTCAAAATTTGATGGGGAACACGATTCCGGCCATTTCAGGTCTTGGTTTTTGTTGGAAATTGCTCTAATTTCCGATTAAGCCTGATTGACACTAGAGAGTTAATGGGACACAAAAAATCGTCTCAAGACGACAAATAGCGTCAGAAATGTCTAAAAATTGGTATCCGAATTCTTGATCCATGCCCTAAGAATATCCCATCATAATTGGATCATTTGGAGAAAGTCGATGATTTGACCCTTTCAGATTTCCATACTAACCATCAGTGTTTTTGATCAGATTTGACGGAAAATTTTTGTGTCATATTTTCGATCAAAAATGGACCTAATCGACTCAAAATTTGATGGGGAACACGATTCCGGCCATTTCAGGTCTTGGTTTTTGTTGGAAATTGCTCTAATTTCCGATTAAGCCTGATTGACACTAGAGAGTTAATGGGACACAAAAAATCGTCTCAAGACGACAAATAGCGTCAGAAATGTCTAAAAATTGGTATCCGAATTCTTGATCCATGCCCTAAGAATATCCCATCATAATTGGATCATTTGGAGAAAGTCGATGATTTGACCCTTTCAGATTTCCATACTAACCATCAGTGTTTTTGATCAGATTTGACGGAAAATTTTTGTGTCATATTTTCGATCAAAAATGGCCTAATCGACTCAAAATTCGATGTGGAACACGATTCCGGCCATTTCAGGACTTAATTTTTGTTGGAAATTGCTCTAATTTCCAATTAAGCCTGATTGACACTATTGACACTGTTTGAAGCTCTATTTATGTAGGGCGCGACGACAAATGAGTGATGGGATCTTGTTGCGCGTCAAACAGATGTACGACGTACGCGCAATACGTGTACAGTGTACTCTTATTTCTGAGTTTGTTTCGGCCGGGCCTTTGATTGTCGATTGATGATAGATTATAGACCCTGTCGAGAATTCATTCTTGTGTGCGCGCCGCGAACTTTTTCTTTGGGGCTTGCATCAGCGGTCTGATATTGCCATACATTGTATGGAATACATTGTATGGCATACAAGGCCTAGTTCGATAAAGGCCAGAGGCCTACGGCTCGCGCGTAAGAAATAGTGGATAAATGTGCACAAGTTGCGCGCCCCTGTTATCAGCTACTCAGTGAACTGAAAAGTCGTAGAAACCACGGAGACGCGCAGCGCGCGCGGAGTATTTGGGTCACGCAGCGCGGGAACATGGATTAATGTGAGATAATCGTAGGATTTTACCCTACCGTCGGTGCGCGCGATTTCCATCCCGCCGCGCCGCGCCTGGGATAAAATCCCGCCAGCAAGGCCAAGGGTAAAGTGAAATTTTTTAGTACAATATGGTATCAGCCCTGCCGTAGCACTTGTCAGATTTTATCTGACCTCTGTTTCTCGCGCACGAGAAACAGCTTAGGTAACCTCGCTCTGACAACCCTAGCACTCATGTTTGAGATAGCTGTTTCGTTTCAGCATTCGATGAAGGCGCGCGAGAAACAGAAGTCAAATCTCAGATCTAATCTGTCAATTTTCATGGCACTTTGCATTGTTGCTCATTTGCAGATAAGATTATATAAAAAGCCAATTTGAAGACTTTGTTTTGATAGTAATTTCAAATAGAAATAAATATGATATAGCAATTGATTGACATAATACTCGCTTTAGAAAACTGAGACATATAATAATACTATGAAAGCATAGGTCTAGTTACTCATATGTTACATATCTGTTCACTTTTACTGAGGAAGCAAACATAACAATCCAACGGGCTCTATTAACTGTCATGATCAACAGTCCTAGCCATAACATATTCCAATGTCAAAGCCATCACTATCACTGAAAATGTATGCAGCTTTTTGGCTTTATTCATATCTAGAAAGCCTATTGGTTGGATGAGTGCGACTCGTGTACGCTCTACTCTCAGGCATAGTTCTTTAGTTTCCCTGGTAACGTGCAAATTTGCATGTACCTTTTACTATTCATCTGCTTATTTCGAATATATTGAAAAACTCGAATTTTGCCCAACTCTGGACATCAATAAAACAAAATCTAAAGCCTAAATAGAAAATACAAAAATTCTGTGTCACCCGCAAATCGTTACTCTGCCTCCATGCAAATAATCCTGGAGTTTCATCTCCATTTGCAAGCTGAATGTGTCTGGTTCTGAGGTTACTTTTTGAAAAAACTTTTCCTTATTTCAATTATATATAGACTAGGAAACCCGCCAAGTGGACATGATACACTACCCATTGAAAGACACCAGGACGTTACTTTAGAACTTCAGCTAAACATGACCTGTGATTGAAATTCAGCGTACTTATTTGAACCAATGATTTTATGAAGAAGCACTTGATCACAATTCGGCCATTTCTTCGAATAAGCACAGAAAATGGTGCTCGCCCGGTAGTCTGACTTTCATTAATCTTTTCAATTGGGTCAATTTGCGTAGTGTATTGTTATTGAAGATAACATTGTAGTTCACGTGAGTCGAGAAGAATAAATGCAGAGCAGAAGCAACTACTGTCAACTCAAAAGAAATTTGACCATTGCTTGAATCAGAACCTACTTGCATTCATCCCATCAAGGAAAACTAAAACGTAATCAAAGCAGTATCACAGAAAATTAGCTCCCAGTTCACTATTACAATAGTAGCACATGTCCATGGCAACGACGTTGCGCACTTAAACTTCAAAATCAGCACGTGCATTTCGTGTCGGACAACGGGACATACAGACAAACAGACAACCAAATTATAATAGAGGTGACATTGCTATAAGCTGAATTATCATTCAAATGTTCACCTAGAATAGTTCTAAATGGGATGATTCATTTATAGGATGTGTGATGTATTTACTGAAAGCCAAGAAACGTGTCACTCAAGATACGTCCCCAACTGATGGATTGCTTCCCCCAAATAATGGCCGCTATCGTAACAGACAGCCACAAATTGATACCAATGGAAAACTTCCTGGCATCATTAAACATTGCAAGGTATAAACCGATGAATCAATATCCTTGATTTGCTCTTAGTAGCCCTCAATCTATGTTAGTGATATGGTTTAACTTCATCTTGTTCACTTGATGCTACACAGTGTATTTGATGCTGTAACAGTGATCATGCATTGAATTATACATGTTGTTCATCTTCTGTTGCTATTCAGGAGCATCTTTGCAGTGATTATTACTTGTCTAGGAGCAATGAGTGACATGCAGTGTTATATCAAATGATAAATCTGAACAATAGGCTCCCCAAGTTGCTATCCATTGCCTTTGATCTGAAGAAGGCTCTGTGAATCATTAGTGCAATGTACGATTTTTACCAGTGCTATGAGAGTTAACAAGAACTTTTCAGTACATTGGAACATTCAAAGTAAAGAATGGATTGAGCAGTGAAGCAAGAGCAACTGCCATAAAGCAGCATCTTGCTCCTCTTGTGGTGAGCATATAAAATTATCCATGAAAATAAAGAAATTCCTCATACAGTGTCTCGGTAATGCTGAGACACTTTTTCAAACCTTACAATAGGTCAAGACATCGCAATATGCCAGCATCCCATTATATAGAAGAATTCTTACCTCCACATTAGATATTTATGTATTCATTTGTCTCATTGAAATTCAGTATGATGTGATGATTAAAGGTCTCTGTAGCATAATTTCCCTGCTTGCAATGCTGGTAATAAATTCTTGGCATATTTGTGTCAGTGTCTCTTGCAAGGGAGTGACAATTCCTTAACGTTTACTCATTGTGATTTGACCGAAACTCAGGATATATATTCTGAATCACAACAACATCTCTCACAATCCCACTATAATCAGAAAATAACCAGGCATTATCCATCATCCAATCAAATGACTAGACATGAGTCATGTGTCCTTCTTTGGCCAATGAGCCATGTGTTCTGTGTTCTGTGTGACTCGTGATTGGCTGCTGTGTGTAAGGTGTGGTATTTGCAGACCCCCCACAGTTCAATTCGGCACAGTTTTCAATCAGATGCTAACCATATAAGCGTCATGTGATCAATTTGACAACTCTAATTGGTTTTCGGCGTGCAGGGAGTTGTAAATTGGCTCTGCGACATAATTGGTTCACTGATAGCCGATTAATAAGATGGCTAATTGTCTTCGGTTGAAAATCATCCATGTCACACCTATAAATCTTCACAGACGAACATAGAAAGCCGTAGCAAACTATCTGAACTCGAGGATTATACTCTGAATGATTTGCCAACAACTTATAGTGTGTGTGTGTGTGTGTGTGTGTGTNGTGTGTGTGTGTGTGCGTGTGTGTGTGTTTGTACTGTGTGTGTGTGAGAGAGAGAGTGTGTGTGTGTGTGTTTGTACTGTGTGTTTGTACTGTCTGTATCATGTTTACACTCATCAGTCAGTGAATGAGTCTGCTAATGGAAAACTCTAATGAAAGCCATTGTTGCATGAATGCAGCATCTTAACTTGCCATGCAGTGTATTTGGGTAATTAGCTAATTGCATAATCACCAGTATAACAGTCATGGTGTTGTAAGCTATAGAGTGGTGTCTGCATAGGCGGGCTTATATTCGGAGACTTAGAAACCGAGACGTGATTTGAACATGATTAGGAATGAAGCATTGGGTGAGCCTAACCACTACATAATGACGTTTAAATATGATGACATGCTTTGAACATGAAATGAAGTTACTCCGTCAACTGTTAAGGTATGATGAAAAGATATATGCCTCAGGATCTCTAATCCCGGACAACCCATCCCTCCTTACGACACAGTGATGTCAAACTACAGATTTGTACTTGACAATGACGAGTATCATATTCATCCCTAGAATGAGCTATAGAGTGGAGCTATTTGAATGAATTCAAATATATCCTTCCCATCCTACTACCTACTCCAGCATGAACCGCATAAACCTCTTGTTTTTAATCTAAAGTGGAATTTGGAAGGTCATTAATGCTCCTTAATGCATGATGCACAGCCTAATGACAGCTAAAATATTGTAACAGTTTAATCCAATTGAGGTGGCATAGGACACAAGTGATGTGTGCAATTTGCACGCACACACACAGGAAAACTGCAAAGCATGAAGTGGAAAGGGGTTCAAAAACCAGAGGCGGAATAACTGTGTTTTAGGTTAATGAGTACTGAGTAGCTCATAATTGTAGCCCCATTTTCCATGAGATAGTGACCAATGTACATTGTACTATTGTACAATCTCAATGTCTAGTGTCTACTTCATTTATATCATAGTTCATAAAGTATACATTGAACATACGTGTCGCACATACAACGATGCGAAAGATTGAATCGTGAAATGTTGAAATGCCCCAATTCCCATTCTGCGTATAATAATTCAACACACTGGCCGACCCACCCATCCTTTATTCATGACGTCACACGCTTACATCACAGCCTCTTCTAATGAAATCCCTCTCTCCAATTATCTAGCTTCCATATTTGGAGATAATTTGCGGTACATGTCCGTATAAGGAATAATCAGTAGAGAATCAGTTGAGAAGCGCGTGGAATGACATGGTAATCATTATATAGGAGTGTTGATAGACCTGAACACATAACTGTCAAATTCTGATCCTTGAAACTTCCGGTACAGTGATGTGTGTGATTATTGATCATCGTCCGAAATAGTGCCCGCAATCTCTCGCACTTCTTCATAAGATAACATCAGCTCACAGACCATATCCTATCACAGACTTCAGTATCTCTAACACACACACAGCAACTCTATCACAGCATGTTACGAGACATATTTTGAGACATTCAGTTGGTGATAGGTTTTGAGACTGTCACAGCCAATTACAGAGAGAGGGAAAGTGTGTGTGTGTGTGGGTGTGTGTGGTTGTGTGTGNGGCCTACCACACCACTATCCTCCATCACACCCTCAAGCATATCTCTGCCTCCAATCACACCCACATGTCCCCAATTGCACCCCACCCCCAGGGACACGGAGTTAAAGTTCCAGGCTCGGAATCACCGTGATAAAGACGAGTGGGTGTCCGCTCTCCTCATCCTATACTCCAGACAAGTCTTGCACCAGAGATCGGAGCGGGTAGAAACTACCGAACTGGACTTCTACTCCATCCTACCAAAGTCCTACAGGTACCAGTCAAACCAGGGATCACCTGATTATAGGTTACAATCCCCTTTGGGTCGAGTTGAAATGAAATTGTAAGCAGTAAAGACTATAAACGGTAAGCGGTGGTTTGAGTTGAGCAAAATCGAGGCAGGAGCAAACCTCGATAGCGGATATAAATTGTCGAATCAAGAAATTCAGAACTGACTCATATCTCCCCGTTCCAGGTTCAATGTTCCTGATGACGAGACAAATATAAGGTTTGTTGAGAGCAAGGCAAAGACCTACACTACTATACCAATGATAGCTCAGGGAACATTGCTCAAGCTGATTGAGCGTGTGACCTACCACAAATATACGGGTAAGTCACTTCCTCCAGTGAGGTTATATTATGGGTGTGAGTCCCCCAATCCCTGACGTGCTCCGATAAGTTCATGTCGTAGTGCGACAAATGTGGAACCATGTGGATCTCTTTAGGTCCATGCTCCTTGTCGAATAAATATCCATAATCCATCCCCGCAATATTGCACCTACTGCTGTCGTTAAAAGAATCCAAAGTGATAGGAATCCATGCACTCAGATTTGGCCCTGGTAAAGCAGTTCCTGACCACATTCCGGTTCTTTGCCAAACCTCGACATATTCTGGACCATCTGATTGACCGGTACAATATACCGCTACCCGAACACTTGCTCGACAACAATGATGACATCGAGAAGGTAATATTGTGTTTGTGTGTGTGTGTGTGTGTGTGTGTTGACTAGAACTACGAGCTTGATGCATATCTAATATCTATCAGCAATGATCTGTCGCAATCAGTATTGTGCTTGACTGTTTCCGGTCCAGAACAATTAGAGTCGTAAACGATTATCGCGATTACTAATGCTGATAGACCACAAGTCTCAAAGTGTCTGATAGATCAGACTCTAATTCCTGTCCATCTCAAGACATGAGGACAGAAGACAGAGGCCTATCTTACACTCTGATTCTGAATGCCCACGTACAGAATTCGATGTTGGCACAGTATAGGACAAAATACAATTTGAAGATGTACCAGTGTCAAAACTAATCTTGTAATTATCGAAATTTTAGCGTTAATTAGCCCTTAGAAATGAGGCGGGTTTTATTATGGCTTTGTCAATACACCTGCCGATTTCTTTGGGAAGTTTGAATACTTTCATACAATGTCATGGGAAGTGGGAACATAGTCAGGGAGTGACATTTTGATAACAGGTACATTATTCCACGTTGTTAAACACATATACAGGTTTATCAAATATTGAATGATGAATCATACAATGTACAGTGTACACAGTATCTTCTGGAATCACATTAAAAAATGTACTCTACCTGTACACTTTATATCGCAAGTTATATCTCGATACAGTAGATATCAGTGGGAGATCAATCTCCTGAGATCACTGTCCAGACACGGTGTTGATTGCTCTTCCGATTACGGAAATCGTGATAGTACGATTAGCACAATTATCACTGCTCCTTGCTAATTGACGTGTCTGTGTGGGTTTGTGTGACACTAGACAGTTCATGGGACACAAAAAGTCGTCTCAAGGCGACAAATAAAGTCAGAATTGTCTAAAAATTGGTATCGGAATTCTTGATCCATGTCCTAAGAATATCCCATCATAATTGGATCATTTGGAGAAAGTCGATGATTTGACCCTTTCAGATTTCCATACTAACCATCAGTGTTTTTGATCAGATTTGACGGAAAATTTTTGTGTCATATTTTCGATCAAAAATGGACCTAATCGACTCAAAATTTGATGGGAAACACGAATCCGGCCATTTCAGCTCTTGTTTTTTGTTGCAAATTGCTCTAATTTCCGATTAAGCCTGATTGACACTAGAGAGTTCATGGGACACAAAAAATCGTCTCAAGACGACAAATAGAGTCAGAATTGTCTAAAAATTGGTATCGGAATTCTTGATCCATGTCCTAAGAATATCCCATCATAATTGGATCATTTGGAGAAAGTCGATGATTTGACCCTTTCAGATTTCCATACTAACCATCAGTGTTTTTGATCAGATTTGACGGAAAATTTTTGTGTCATATTTTCGATCAAAAATGGACCTAATCGACTCAAAATTTGATGGGAAACACGAATCCGGCCATTTCAGCTCTTGTTTTTTGTTGCAAATTGCTCTAATTTCCGATTAAGCCTGATTGACACTAGAGAGTTCATGGGACACAAAAAATCGTCTCAAGACGACAAATAGAGTCAGAATTGTCTAAAAATTGGTATCGGAATTCTTGATCCATGTCCTAAGAATATCCCATCATAATTGGATCATTTGGAGAAAGTCGATGATTTGACCCTTTCAGATTTCCATACTAACAGTAACCATCAGTGTTTTTGATCAGATTTGACGGAAAACTTTTGTGTTACATATTTGTTCTACAATGGACCTAATCGACTCAAAATTTGATGAGGAACACGATTCCGGCCGTTTCAGGTCTTGGTTTTTTGTTGGAAAAGCTCCATTTCTGAAAGGAAAAGTCATAGATCTTACGGAATTCCAGTATCCGCAATTAGACCATACCTATCTTACCATGAAATAAGTCACCGATTAATTGGAGTAATCATGCCCATTATAACGTCTGTCACATGATATATTGATTGTTTTCATTAGTATTTAAAATTTGGATATTCGCGTGTTAAACAACAACTGATGCGTCAAAAGCGTGGGAAAATCAATGATATATCTCAATTTAAACTGCGCGTGTCAATTGTCTATGTGTTTCTAAATCGTACAGATACTGGTTGATACTGATATCAATTGTCAAGTAGCACTGCTATTTTCAATGTTCTTTTCAATGCTTCTTGATGAAGCACAAGCAGGTCAATTTCCAAAACGTGATGTCATCATCATCTATTATAGTCTGCTTCCTGAGAGAATATGGTTAGTGAGAACAGTGATCTCAGACTTGGAATGAGACACGAATTATCGTGGAAATCACGGTTCTCAATTGACACCTATCGTTTGAATCCGAAAAACATACCTGAACCGAGTACAACACGAGTTGGTGTCTTATCATCTCGTGTAGGAAGCTGTGTGAGCTGCTGTCTGCGGATATGAGGTCATTAGCTAGTCTCAATATGTAAGAGGGGATGATTAGGGAGTAATCAGCTTTGCAAAACATCAAACTCTTATCTACTGCAGTGGTGATTGTGCACTGAGACAATTACATGAAGTGAGTGTTAAGTCGAGAGTGACAGATATGTACATGCAGACAGGGCGTGCAGAGTGAACTGTCAGTGCATGGCTGTATACGTTCAGACAGGCAGGCATACGGACAGACAGACAGACAGGGAAACACTAACTTGACAGTTCTTCACTGGTAGGCTGCTTTTATCAGGATATATCTGACCCTATTTGCTACCTATTTGTAAAATAGACCTATCTACAATGTCTGTGTGTGAATGTGTGTGAATGTGTGTGTGTGTGTGTGTGTGTATGTGTGTGACTGTGTATGTGTATGTGTGTGTGAGTGTGTCTGTGTGTTTATGTGTGTGTGTGTGAATGTGTGTATGGAAACCACACGTATTGTTAATATGAGGGTATTTGATAATGAGTCTAGTTATACTGACCGTTACTCAAACCCATAGGTATATCCCCTCTTTCATCTCTCACCACGCCCTCACTCCTAATCCCCCAAATCATCTCCTCTTCATTCCCACTACTCCCTTCCCCTTCCCCCCGCTCCCTTCCCTCATTCACTGCCGCTCCCCCCGCTCC
>CAMPET010000282.1:29764-49455 GCA_946803715.1 Beroe ovata
AACACTTGCACTCATTCAAGCACTTACACTCATTCGAACACTCACACTAATTTGAACACTTATACTCATTCAAACACTCACACTCATCACAACACTTATACTCATTCGAACACTTACACTCATTCAAACACTTGCACTCATTCGAGCACTTACACTCATTCGAACGCTCACACTAATTTGAACACTTACACTCATTTGAACACTCACACTCATCAGAACACTTACTGCTTACACTCATTCAAACGTTCATACTCCATTCCAATGCCTACACTCATTCAACTACTTACAGTTACACTCATTCGAACATGTACACACTACAGAGTGTAAGTTACACTCATCAGAACACTTATACTCATCCGATCACATACACTCATTCAAACACTTACACTCATCAGAAGACCTGCCCTGACTCGAACACTCTCAGAAGTATAAGTCTGACTCTGACGGTAATCCGCCTGCCGGCATATGGAGGGAAATGAACTCTGTGAGGGAAAATAAACTCTCAGTTTCATCTTCGTGCTTTCATCTTGTGCCTCGGTGTTTGAATTTTCCAAGTTAAGCTTACAATTACAACTACAAGACTGAAGACGTGCGCTCTGAGTCTGACTTAAAGTTAAAAGTATGTACGATCCGAGTCTGTTGTCGGAGTCTGACGTCTGTAACTGCACGTGATCTGATTGTGTGTACACTGCACAATGTAACCGAGTCAGGAGACAATGTAACCGAGTCACGATCCTATCGGACTTATCGAAAGAGCTTGAAGTTGAACACTAAAATGGGATGCAGTAGATGGGTGATAGAGGAACTTGGAGTTGGAGGGTGGGTAGGAGCAGTGCTGTTTATGAAAGTGAAACTGAGACATGAGACTGCGGCCGTCAATATTTATATATGAACAAATCATATATTTGATTGAAGCAAATAATGTTAACCAAACGTCCCAATCCACACCAATATTACACGCGAAGTCCCGAAGTTTTTCAAAACTGTTGGGGCAGTTTTTGTCGAAATTTTACTTTCGGGTCANATGGGTGATAGAGGAACTTGGAGTAGGAGGGTGGGTAGGAGCAGTGCTGTTTGAAAGTGAAACTGAGACATGAGACCGCGGCCGTCAATATATGAGCAAATCATATATTTGATTGAAGCAAATATTGTTAACTAAACGTCCCAATTCACACCGATATAACACACGAAGTCCCGAAGTTTTTCAAAACTGTGTTTGGGCAGTTTTTGTCGAAATTTTACTTTCGGGTCAAACTGATGTCAAAGCCGCGTTTACGGTCGTACAGCGCAGTTAGCTTTGCTGGTGACATGGTCGAGGAAACACTTTTCGAACGCGATGTCACAAAATTGATATGGAAATCTGTGGGACATTCAGTACGTTAGAACTATGCTAACTTTAAGAGATGAAACTTTAACCATCGTGTTGAAAAATGGACTTATGTTCAAGCAATGGCCGCGCGCTCTGAATTTCTTTTANAGTGAGTAACTGTGATATTGTGATAACTATAAAGTTTTCAGTGAGTTACCAATTTCAACTTTCATATCCTTGTTCAGTTGGCCTTGAAGGACTTCTGTCTTAAATTGATGATACTCCAGGTGTTACAGCAGACAATGTATCAATAACCAAGGGAATTGACCATGTGGCTTCTTGTTTGATAACTGGACTATCACAAGCTGCAACTGTTACATTCAAAGACAACACAGGGACTTTGATAGACCCATTGAATGCTGGTTATGTTATAGATGATGGGAGTTCAGGTTTTGCAGGGGGTTCCCAGACAGCTACCTTGACTCTGAAACCCACAATACTTGGGACATTCACAGGACCTTCTTTAACCTATGTTTGTACTGTACAGTCGACAAAATACCCAGCTTCACCACCACAGGATACAGATATCACACTCAATCTACTGAGTTTTGGTAATTTCAGTTCAACATACAAGATAGATTTATCTTCAGTTAATGTTTATATCTCGTAATAGTCACAACAAATTATTGAAAGTCTGTAAATCAATACCCGTTTGCACAGGTGTACAACCCATGGGAAATGAAGTGAAAGCAGGTACTACGGCTACCTTATCGTGTGTGATAACTGGATTNGAAAAATTCCCCCCCCCCCTCCGTAATCATCCGTGAGCAAAGCACAAACCCCCTCTCAGAAGGGAATTATTACGTAATCACGGACCCAACCCCTCCCCTTGGCCCTTCAGACGGAAAGGTATGAAAGTGCAAGTGCAAGTGAAAGGGATATGATATGTTGATATAGAGCCTTCTCCGGTGGTTACATAGTTCATGGATTGGACGATTAAATAAGAGTCGCATTAGTTACGATGAGACTCTCTTGTGACTCTGTTTACAAATGAAAATGTGTGTCAAGAGATATATGCTTCTTTGAAGGGAGTACAGCTAGTTTCAAGTTGTAATTGTATACATTGGGTATACGCTGAGTAGAAACAAGAAATAACACAGTGAGTGCTAGCGATATACAGTAAGTATACGCTCTGTAGAATGGAGCACAGTGAGTACTGAGTACTGGCGATATACAGTGGGTATACACTATATACGGTCAGTAGAGGGGAGCACAGTCAGTGCTAAATTGAATTGCATACAGTTATTATCATGTCTTCTAATCAAATTCAAACTCAAAGCCTTAAGCCACGTGATAATGTGATATGACCTTCTTGGAATCCAAGAAGGTCATATCACATTATCACGTGGCTTAAGGCTTTGAGTTTGAATTTGATTAGAAGACATGATAATAACTGTTCAATATGTTAATGTAGCTGTAGTGTAGCCTAGCGATGCAATGCTAAAAGATTGCTAGGTCGCAGACCGCGGTACCCAGTTGCAGTGAGCTCGAGCGGCGAACGCCGCGCCGGCATTGTCGGCCGATGTTGCGTGTTATATATCTGTCCACTGTTTCTTGCGCGCGGCATGGCACGCGCGCCTTCATCGAAGGTCTCCCTAGGCGCGCGCGCTGCTCCTTTTTGCTATAATGCGCTGTCCGCTGTCTGATCTGAGAATACAATGCAATAATGCGCGCGCTGATGCATTATTGCATTGCATTCTCAGATCAGACATTAAAGTAAGGGGTGCGAAGTGCGCATCAATATTAAACCCTGCACTGTAGCACGTTCAGCAGATTTTATCTGACCGGACCTTTGTTTCTCGCACTCGGCGCGCGCAAGCTTCATCGAATTGAAGGCCGAATCAGGCGCCTGTACGGACTTCAATAAAGGCGTGAAGCAAACGCGAGCAACAGGTCAGGTAACATCTGACACGCGCGAACTTATTCTCTGATTCTCAACGGCAGCTTGCATCAGGGATTGAATCCCACCAGCGGGGATAAAGAGAAATCCTACAACGATTTTGCATCACTAGACAAAAATCATGTGCGCGCAATTTGAGCTTGCGCTACATCTGCGCCACATAAGATCGATACCACCAGTGAGTGTAATAGTGTATGGACAATAGTACAGTATTTAGTAATGTCACTCATAAATTAATTTCTGGTTGCCAAATGCCTGGTTGACTTCAAAATCTCTAACACTTATCTAATCTCATCTTACTCTGCTTCTTGCAGTTTCATGTCCCAATATCATTTCATTGAAATATTGGCACACATCTGTTTGCTGTTGGTTTTCATACATCCGGACTAGTGCTAGCTTGAATTTCATCTATTTGAAGCTGACTTCGTTTACATATTACTCATTTTAATAAGTGGGATTTATTTAGGCATGCCAAATGGTTACTTTGGCTTAATTCTTATCACTTGCCTGGTGATAGATTCAAAGACTGATGCATTTGCAGGTAATCTTAACTATACCACCCCATACTTTATATGAGTGATCTTCCTTTTTTGATTGAGAGATGAAGGAAACCTTTTTCAGTGACACTCTAGTTTATGTGTATCTACCCATAAAAGTCATAACAAATCATTCAAATTCTGTTAATAATCCATACCCGTCTGCACATAGTACAAGCCACGGGAAAGGAAGTGAAAGCTGGAACTACTGCTACCTTATCGTGTGTGATAACTGGATTAACACAGCAACTAGATAGTGTGGTGTGGAAGAAGGGTGACATTGAAGTTTCCAGCCTTGCAGATAGCAGCAACTACATAGAACAAGCTGGTTCATATGGTTCAAATTCACAAACTACTACCCTGGAAGTAGTGGATGTCGGTAGCACATCAGTTGATGATCTCAAGTGTGTTGTCACTTCAACTGAACATAGCAAGACAGATTATGCTACACCAGTACATTTGGGAGTTTTCAGTGAGTTACTGTGATAACTAAAAAGTTTTCAGTGAGTTACCAATTTCAACTTTCATATCTTTGTTCAGTTGGCCTTGAAGGGCTTCTGTCTTAAATTGATGATACATCAGGTGTTACAGCAGACAATGTATCGATAACCAAGGGAGTTGACCATGTGGCTTCTTGTTTGATAACTGGACTATCACAAGCTGCAACTGTTACATTTAAAGACAACACAGGGACTTTGATAGACCCATCAAATGCTGGTTATGTTATAGATGAAGGGAATTCAGGTTTTGCAGGGGGTTCCCAGACAGCTACCTTGACGCTGAAACCAACAATTCTTGGAACATTCACAGGACCTTCTTTAACCTATGTTTGCACTGTACAGTCGACAAAATACCCAGCTTCACCACCACAGGATACAGATATCACGCTCAATCTGCTGAGTTTTGGTAATTTAAATACAAGACTCTAATTGTATTCATCTCTGATTCATGTTTATCTACCCATAATAGTCACAACAAATTATTCAAAGTCTGTAAATCAATACCCGTTTGCACAGGTGTACAAGCCACTGGGAAGGAAGTAAAAGCTGGTACTACAGCTACTTTATCATGTGTGATAACTGGATTAACAAGGCAACTAGATAGTGTGGTGTGGAAGAAGGGTGACATTAAAGTTTCCAGCCTTGCAGATAGTAGCAACTACATAGAACAAGCTGGTTCATATGGTTCAAATTCACAAACTACTACCCTGGAAGTAGCTGATGTCGGTAGCACATCAGTTGATGATCTCAAGTGTGTTGTCACTTCAACTGAACATAGCAAGACAGATTATGCTACACCAGTACATTTGGGAGTTTTCAGTGAGTTACTGTGATAACTAAAAAGTTTTCAGTGAGTTACCAATTTCAACTTTCATATCTTTGTTCAGTTGGCCTTGAAGGGCTTCTGTCTTAAATTGATGATACATCAGGTGTTACAGCAGACAATGTATCGATAACCAAGGGAGTTGACCATGTGGCTTCTTGTTTGATAACTGGACTATCACAAGCTGCAACTGTTACATTTAAAGACAACACAGGGACTTTGATAGACCCATCAAATGCTGGTTATGTTATAGATGAAGGGAATTCAGGTTTTGCAGGGGGTTCCCAGACAGCTACCTTGACGCTGAAACCAACAATTCTTGGAACATTCACAGGACCTTCTTTAACCTATGTTTGCACTGTACAGTCGACAAAATACCCAGCTTCACCACCACAGGATACAGATATCACGCTCAATCTGCTGAGTTTTGGTAATTTAAATACAAGACTCTAATTGTATTCATCTCTGATTCATGTTTATCTACCCATAATAGTCACAACAAATTATTCAAAGTCTGTAAATCAATACCCGTTTGCACAGGTGTACAAGCCACTGGGAAGGAAGTAAAAGCTGGTACTACAGCTACTTTATCATGTGTGATAACTGGATTAACAAGGCAACTAGATAGTGTGGTGTGGAAGAAGGGTGACATTAAAGTTTCCAGCCTTGCAGATAGTAGCAACTACATAGAACAAGCTGGTTCATATGGTTCAAATTCACAAACTACTACCCTGGAAGTAGCTGATGTCGGTAGCACATCAGTTGATGATCTCAAGTGTGTTGTCACTTCAACTGAACATAGCAAGACAGATTATGCTACACCAGTGTATTTGGGAGTTTTCAGTGAGTAACTGTGATAAACTACCTATTCTTCCAATAATTGCCAATTTCAACTTCAGTATCCTTCCTCAGTCCTCACATTCTAACCTGGCCCTGGAAGATTTCTTGTCTTAAATTAAAACCTACTCTAGGCGTTACAGCAGACGATGTATCAATAACCAAGGGAGTTGACCATGTGGCTTCTTGTTTGATAACTGGACTATCACAAGCTGCAACTGTTACATTTAAAGACAACACAGGGACTTTGATAGACCCATCGAATGCTGGTTATGTAATAGATGATGGGAATTCAAGTTTTGCAGGGGGTTTCCAGACAGCTACCTTGACTCTGAAACCCACAATACTTGGGACATTCACAGGACCTTCTTTAACCTATGTTTGTACTGTACAGTCCAAAAAATACCCAGCTTCACCACCACAGGATACAGATATCACACTAAATCTGCTAAGTTTTGGTAATTTCAGTTCAACTTACAAGAAAGATTTATCTTTAGTGAATGTTTATATCTCGTAATGGTCACAACAAATTATTCAAAGTCTGTTAATGAATACCCGTTTGCACAGGTGTACAAGCCACTGGGAAGGAAGTGAAAGCTGGAACTACTGCTACCTTATCATGTGTGATAACTGGATTAACAAGGCAACTAGACAATGTGGTGTGGAAGAAGGGTGACATTGAAGTGTCCAGTCTCTCAGATAGTAGCAACTACATAGAACAAGCTGGTTCATATGGTTCAAATTCACAAACTACTACCCTGAAAGTAGTGGATGTTGGTAGCACATCAGTTGATGATCTCAAGTGTGTTGTCACTTCAACTGAACATAGCATGACAGATTATGCTACACCAGTACATTTGGGATTTTTCAGTGAGTTGCTGTGATAAACTATTCTTCCAATAATTGCCAATTTCAACTTCAGTATCCTCCCTTACATTCTAACCAGGCCCTGGAAAATTTCTTGTCTTAAATCAAAACCTACTCTAGGCGTTACAGCAGACGATGTATCGATAACCAAGGGAATTGACCATGTGGCTACTTGTTTGATAACTGGACTATCACAAGCTGCAACTGTTACATTTGAAGACAACACAGGGACTTTGATAGACCCATCGAATGCTGGTTATGTAATAGATGATGGGAGTTCAGGTTTTGCAGGGGGTTCCCAGACAGCTACCTTGACGCTGAAACCAACAATTCTTGGAACATTCACAGGACCTTCTTTAACCTATGTTTGTACTGTACAGTCCACAAAATACCCAGCTTCACCACCACAGGATACAGATATCACACTCAATCTGCTGAGTTTTGGTAATTTCAGTTCAACTTACAAGAAAGATTTATCTTCAGTTAATGTTTATATCTCGTAATAGTCACAACAAATTATTCAAAGTCTGTTAATGAATACCCGTTTGCACAGGTGTACAAGCCACTGGGAAGGAAGTGAAAGCAGGTACTACGGCTACCTTATCGTGTGTGATAACTGGATTAACAGAGCAACTAGATAATGTGGTGTGGAAGAAGGGTGACACTGAAGTTTCCAGCCTTGCAGATAGCAGCAACTACATAGAACAAGCTGGTTCATATGGATCAAATTCACAAACTACTACCCTGGAAGTAGCTGATGTCGGTAGCACATCAGTTGATGATCTCAAGTGTGTTGTCACTTCAACTGAACATAGCAAGACAAATTATCCTACACCAGTGTATTTGGGAGTTTTCAGTGAGTAACTGTGATAAACAATTTACCAATTTCAACGTCAGTATCCTTCCTTACATTTAAACCTGGCCCTGGAAAATTTCTTGTCTTAAATCAAAACCTACTCTAGGTGTTACAGCAGACAATGTATCGATAACCAAGGGAGTTGACCATGTGGCTACTTGTTTGATAACTGGACTATCACAAGCTGCAACTGTTACATTCAAAGACAACACAGGGACTTTGATAGACCCATCAAATGCTGGTTATGTTATAGATGATGGGAGTTCAAGTTTTGCAGGGGGTTCCCAGACAGCTACCTTGACTCTGAAACCAACAATTCTTGGGACATTCACAGGATCTTCTTTAACCTATGTTTGCACTGTACAGTCGACAAAATACCCAGCTTCACCACCACAGGATACAGATATCACACTCAATCTGCTAAGTTTTGGTAATTTTAGTTCAACATACAAGATAGATTTATCTTCAGTTAATGTTTATATCTCGTGATAGTCACAACAAATAATTCAAAGTCTATCAATGAATACCCGTTTGCACAGGTGTACAAGCCACTGGGAAGGAAGTGAAAGCTGGTACTACAGCTACCTTATCGTGTGTGATAACTGGATTAACAAGGCAACTAGACAATGTGGTGTGGAAGAAGGGTGACATTAAAGTGTCCAGTCTCTCAGATAGTAGCAACTACATAGAACAACCTGGTTCATATGGTTCAAATTCACAAACTACTACCCTGAAAGTAGTGGATGTTGGTAGCACATCAGTTGATGATCTCAAGTGTGTTGTCACTTCAACTGAACATAGCAAGACAGATTATGCTACACCAGTGTATTTGGGAGTTTTTAGTGAGTTGCTGTGATACTTTTTTCAATTGCCAATTCCTTATCTTTACTTTATGTTTCATTGGTTACGTTACCACCCAATTCTTCAGCGGTGACAGTGGTAGGGCAGGAAGTGGTTGCTGGGACTACTGGCACAATGACATGCACAGTTTCTGGGATATCAGCATCGCCATCAAAAATAAGTTGGGTTGTAGCCGGCACTGAGTATGATTCAACATCAACTGATCAAACATACCGGGTAACTTTCATGAGATGTCATACAAATTGCCTGCTTTTATTTTGAAATATAAGATGCAAAATTTACTCTTGATGAAAGTTAAATACGGCATGACATGCCCACAGGTCATTGATGGGTCGTTTGGAAGTCCTGATGCCGGTTCTATTGAGAGTAAACTTGAAATAACAGCTCCTAATTCCGATATATCGGTTACTTGTAAAGTAGAAGTTCCTGACGGAACATTTGAGACTGCAGGGGAGCAAAAAGTATTTGGTAAGAACACGGCGCGTGATTGCGCGCCACCCTCAAGGACGGGATTATTATATTGTGGGTCCCACTCGATATTCGATCCCGCGCTTTCCGTTTATGACGGCTGTTTTTCAAATACTTTGTAGATATCATGGTGTTCCATATGTTCACCAGTTCATATTCTCGAAACTTTATTCCCTTGTCGGCGTGAATAGGACACCATACTGAATTACTGAAATAACATCCTAGTGTAATTTATCTCATCACAAGGAGTACACAGTCATGATGATGTAACTCTGACTGGATCGTCCGCTATCCTGACATGCGTTGTGGACGGATTTTCGGCTACTGTAACCCAGAGCACTGATGTAGAATGGACAAGGAAGAGTGATGGTAAATACTCAGTAAATAACAGTGCACCATTCTAAGTTGCTTGACGTGGCGACAACAAAAATGACTGACTTTTCCTCATTTCGTCACCACATTGTGAAAAACTAGACTCTCTGAATATACCAGCTATGCAGGGTGTTTTCCAACATGACACCTCCAGGCACGAAGATGGATGTATCGCTTGTCTCATGGTCTGAAACTGATGATGGAAATGGTCACAAGGTCGGAACAACAACTCTCTCAATCAGCGGGGTTCCCAATGATGAAACTTACTCTTGCAAGATAAGAATTGATGGCACCTGGGTGACTAAGGAGGTCACTATTGATGCCTTTGGTGAGGATTCAATGTTACTCTTGCTCAGACTTTGAGTTATCCATTCCGTATTGTAATCTGTGTTTGAACAAGGATCCCTGGGGCGTGCTTTGACGTTATCCATGCAAAATTTGTGACGTGCACCAAAGCTCAATGGCTCTTACGAAGCACTGTTTGAACGCATTCTCCCAGATATAACTGTTATCAACGACATTGTGGTAGCTGGGATGGAAACTCTTGCTCGACTCGTGGTTTCCGGCCTTCTCTCGGATCCCAGCCACGTGACCATCTCCTGGGTGACGTCATTCGACTCTCCCGTGCCCAACTCACAGCTCACAACTTACTCCTCATTCGCCAACGATGGACTCACGGTTTGAAATTCTTAATCAATTTTTTGAAGGAATGCGTATTCTAGTAGACTGAGCTCTCAGAAGCCGATGTTATTAGTAACCGGATGTAAATAACCTGATGTTAACCGCTACCACAGGTAACAGTCAGTGCTGATTCGAGTTACACTGGTAAAGTTAGTGTCGTGGTTGATGCTGGGAGCCCTGCCACAGTCAGAGAATTTGACAACAACATGGTGAATGTTGATTTTGTGGGTAAGTTCATGACGTCTATAACGGATCTCGAGTCACAGCTTATCCGTTTCCTTATTTCCCTCCGTATTTGCTTGGGTATCTCCTCTCTACAGTATCTATCTGGGGTACATCCTCATAGGAGAAGTAGTAGTTGCGACTACTCCCCTGGGATTCCACTTCAACACTTCCCGAATCCCATACTATTTGTTGTTAAGAAATACATGTACATTCTTACATACTGTCGAACCAGAAATACCTATTCAGTTAGTTCTATTATAGACCTCACAAATGATAAACAACCGCCACAAAATGTAGGTGTGAATAACTTTGCGGCGGAGGAAATTGAATGTTTCATTAGCGATATGTACTATGAAAGTGTGAAATTCCTCAGATATCACCCATGACAACGTGATAGTATCTGACGGAGCAGCAGCTGACTTGATTTGTCGGATCAACAACGTGGAGACCGCCAGTAATACTGTCATCTGGTGAGCTCGAGTTAGGCTGCTCCTTTATCAAAACAGCCGTCTTCCCGTTGGAAAGAAGTCCCTTATTTCTAACACCACCTGTTCCCAGGTCTCTGCATGGCTCCTCTGGGTGGACTCACACCGAAACTACCTTTACTCCTGGCACATCCACCTCTCAGACTACGACAAACACTAAACCCACAGTAAGGGTAACAGGAGACAGAATAACTGAGCTCCTACTTAAACAGTGACAATTCCGAGATCGGAGGACTGATTCTGTGGTTGTAGATGACTGATATTCGACTGATATTCTGTGACTGACATTCTGTGGTTCTTTGACTGATATATTCAGGTTGATCACAGTACGGATCAAGGGGAGTGGGATTGTAGCATTTCATACAACCTGGCAACAGACCACTCTGGTACCATGGTAACCAGGACCCTCTCCGAGACCCTATTCCTGGATATACCATGTATGTGAGCGGCGGATACGGTTACTTGAGATATACACCATGTCTTTCATCCAACTTTCAATTTCCGAATCATGGTTACGAGCTGTTATCACTGTGAACGTTGTACTTGCAACACCTCCCAATATCTCAGCGTTTCAAACACCGCTCCCTGCGAACGAGTACGCTCTCCAGGATACAAGTGTCACGTTCACCTGTCTAGCTCGGACTACAACAGCCCAGAACTTGGTGCCGGCATATTCATGGTATTTTGTTACTTGTTATTGGTTGTTATATTGAGTTGTTAGTTGTATAAGTTGTTGTTAGTGGTTTTGAGTTGTCAGTTGTATTAGTGGTAGTTAGTAAAAGTATTGAGTTTTAAGTCGATCTCCTCGCCGTCAGCTTTCAAATTTTCATCCTCAGCCTCATTATTATAGTACACATTATTATAAGATTATAGTAGTATGACTGTATACTGTACACTTTAGGAACACTGTGCATCACACAGGAATGTTAGTGGGACAGTAGAGACTGGCGAAACCCAGAGCTCCCTGACACTGACAGCAATACAGGACTTGGACGACAAGACTGTCCAGTGTATTGCGACATACCCGCCTAACTCCTACTCCATAGCCACCACAAGCCAGCTATTTGTTCAAGGTAAATGTTTATATCCTGACAACAATGTTACTATGTTTCCCTGACAACACTGTTGCCATGACAACACTGTTACCATGAGTCATGACAACACGGTTATCATGACAACACTTTTACCACAACAACACTGTAACCGTGGCAACACTGTTACCAATACAACACTGTAACCTTGTCAACACTGTTACCATGACAACATGTCATCAGGACTGATGATTCTCCCCGACTCATCTCTCTACGCTGTGGCTGGAGTTCCGCTCACAATAACATGTTCATACGACTCAGTACACGCTTCCAACATTGCTGCGGATTGGGCGAAAGGTAAATGATATGCGTTAATTTCTGAAACTTTTGCTAGATATCTCAATCCACTATTGGTATGTCAATCCAAAACAACACTAATTAATTTGCCCACGATACAGGTTTATCAGTTACTTGGAACAGAGGTAACTGCAGTGGATAGCTAGATTATGGTGTTTTGTGCATACTTCTGCTCTAAAATTTTGCTAAGCTTTGTCTGCTACTTTCTTACTTTGTATCAAAAATTTCCACAACGAGTGCTCTCTTTTCTTTCCGTACCTATCATTCATCTGAGTGTCTGGTGGTGTCAGCGTTAAGAGTGGTGTCAGCCATATGATAGATTACATTCACACTAAGTACTGTATCAGTGGTGTCAGCACAGAATTGTGTCATCACAGAGTTTTACATTGTTGTGGCAGCACAAAGTGGTGTCATGGTTGTGTCAGTACAAAGTGGTGTCAGCACTTTATTATGACCACATTTCAGATGATAACCCTGTCACTAGTGACGGAGTGTCATACTCAATAGTTGAAGACACCAGCACTCCTGGGATATTTATCAGTAAACTGACAATCCTTTCTCCCTCGACTAGTGATCACGTGAGTCAATTTCCAAATTACAATCAGGGAAATTTTGAATATACTCTGCATGAAATGTAATTAGTTTGAAGGCATCATTCCAAATATCGTTTGTGAGTCATTCTGGATTGACATCATCAAGTTCTGTTTTAGAACGCTGAATACAAATGTTCATTCACGAGCACAGAAAGCGGAACGAATGAACTAACTGCCACTATTGACGGAGTTTATGGTTTGTTATTTTCATTAACTTCACCAACCCATTGAATCTAGATCATTTTGCCGATTGAATTGAGAAGTGTAATTCCTTGATTAACCCGAAGTAAATTGAGGGAAGTCACGCGCGTTTTTCCCCTCAGATATCACAACACCTCCCGTCAAACAGAATTTGGTATCTGGATACTCAGCCACCTTCGACATTGCCGTATCATCGAAACCAGACACATTCGCTACGTGCGTTTGTGTGTGTGTGTGAACTTGTGTGTCTGTGTATGTGTGTGTGTGTGTGTGTGTGTGTGTGTGTGTGTAGGTACTTGTGTGTCTACTGTCTAAGTGTGTGTGTATCTGTGTGTGTTTCTGCCTGTCAGTGTAAGTGCTTTTGTCGATGTGTTTGTATTTCAAACGCCCCCTGTCATCAATATTTCCCTCTCCGCAGGACATACATCTGGATGAAGGATGATGACACCACCGCTGTTAACACTGAGACCGCCGTCTCCAGCTACACAACACCTCAACTTTTCTACTCCTCGGACTCTAACAATAAATACAGGTACCGGCCCTTTGTTTTCCTAATTCAAGTCACGATTACACAGGAACCTACCTGTTTTCNTACTGTGTGTGTGTGTGTAGGTGCTTGTGTGTCTCTGCCTGACCATGTTATTGCTCTTGTCGATGTGTTTGTGTTCCAACCCCCCTGTCACCAATATCTCCCTCCCACAGAACCTACATCTGGATGAAGGATGATGACACCACCGCTGTTAACACTGACACCGCCGTCTCCAGCTTCACTACACCTCAACTTTTCTACTCCTCGGACTCTAACAATAAATACAGGTACTGGCCCATTGTTCTCCTAATTCAAATCACGATTACACAATACACATTACACGGGTACCTACCTGTTTTCCATATTCATGTTTTCGAGAGCATTTTCATTATGGGAGGGAGCTCTGCTTTAATCCAAAGCTCAGCTCCTTGTTAGATAGAGTACGAATGCTGAAGTTAACAACTGTTAACAACTGAGCAAAGTGATATCTGGACGTGAAATGCTATTTCAGCTGTAAAGTCACGTGGACGCGTAACGACAATAAGCAAGTTCTCACTAAAACATCTGATAAAGTTGCTGTGGTCATTACACGTGAGTGAAATAGAGGACCTGTGGAGCTTGATAGATATCAGGAGATTTCAGCAAAATCCAGCATGATATGAATTGTGATGCTAATGTAAAATATCCCACCACAACCCCTGAAGACTGCTGAAAACCTCTGACAATCATTAGCAACCCCTGATTTCAGGGTCGTGTGAGGTCGTGGGGACCCTCAACTCCGATACTCACCGTAGTCCGGGAGACCCATATGTGGTTGATGGGACCTCCATAGCAACAACTTGTGAAAAAGGGTAAGAGTGAGTCTTAGCGGTTTTGGAACGGTGATTGAGTGCGTTCTGAAACTTTATCAACATATTAACGAACACTGATGTATGTTATACAAGATACAACCAAATGTCTAACACGGGACCGGCAGGTTGTAGGTACAATGTACACGGCACGAAGATCCGGCAAGTTGTAGGTAAGGTATTCGCAACACATGTTACCAGTAATCTACTGTTAATTCAGGGCTATCTTACCTGTCGGGAGTCAGTACAGTCAAACTTGTGATGTGGAGAGTCCCGTCAACCTTGTCAATTGTGTCGGTGAGTGGAATTGTTGTGAGGCTGGGTGGTATTCTGAATCACGCAAACTAGGAATAGAAACCTTGGGGTTCTGTAGTCCGTGCTTGAGACCAGTTTGTTGCCTCAATGCTGAATAGAGCATAGACAGTAGACACTGATTAGCAAGTTGACAATCGGTCTTAGCTCACGACTTTTCTGACGATGAAATAACACTCTCCCTTCCTTCAGCCGGATGTTTTATACCGGACATAGAGAACAGTAGTTTGTATAACGGAGTTATTCAGATTAGTGACACTCAGCCGCTGTCCGGGGCTGGGTATACAACCATACACACCACAACCACTGCAACCATAGTGTGCAACAGCGGTAAGAGTTCCGACATTGTTCTGCATGATGACTTCATTGACGTTTCAGATCAGAGAACAAATAGTCAATGTAGCGTATCTCAACTATCTTAGGATTATCTTAGCCTCTAATTCTTTTTTCTAGTTTCCTCCCATCCATTCACCCGTGTTATTCTGGTATTCCTTGTCATTCTCATACGTGTTCCTCAGGCTATGTGGTGTCAACATCAGAAACATTGAAATCTGTTGACTGTTCCACACGAGGGGAACTGGACATGAACTTCTGTGTCAAGGGGTAAGTGGTGTCAATTATGAGTATCAGTCCTCACCATTATTAACTGTGGATAATTCTCACATTGAGCTAATGGCCCCTTGCTTATCGATTGGACATTGCATTACGTTTCTATCATAACCTCTGTGACTAATGCCATGGAAACGAAATTCTGCCGCCAAACCGACGAGAGAGTGGTGTCAAATCTTTTTCTCTTCAGATGTGAGATAGTAGATACGAACAACGCTGTTTACAATGATCCTGATAAAAACAACCTGATTGCTCCCGACGATAAGATTACTTACACGTGCAAAGATAACCTGGTGTGTATGTGAGTGTGTTTGTGTGCGTGTTTGTGTGCGTGTCTGTGTGTTTGTGTTTGTGAGCTAAGTCATCGTTCCATTTGCAGCTAACTGAAAGTGGGACAGATCATTCAGAGTCTGGCACATGTCAAAACGGTCAAGATCTGCCATTAAACAATTGTTTCGGTATGAAAACCTCACCCTTCTTATCTGTCAGAAAGTGGCATACCTGTCTTTGAGTGAGACGGGGAAGGTTGGTTGTGGATTCTTACACCCATTCCCCTGCTCTCAGAGATAATCATGCAAGCTGATCCTGATGAGGAAGCGGGCAGCTCCTTCATAAAGATAACTGTCTACCCGCCCATCATAAAGGAGCAGATCAAGGCAGTCCAGAACTATGTGGGAGTCACGTGTGAAGTGACACAGGATGGTCAGAGCTCACACATTGATTCTGGGATACAACCATCGTCGGATGTACGTTCATCTTGTTAACAATACACTGTCACCAGTCGCTGTCACCAACAACAATCACTGTCACCAACAAGAAACATCAGTCACTGTCACCAGCAACAATCATCAGTCACTGTCACCAGCCGAAGTTGGTATGGTTATTGCTGCACAATGTATTAGGTATACTCCTGTGATTTGCATCTTATCGATTCCCATGAACCTGTCTATCGTGACCCCCCCATCCTACAGTGTGTTGTGAATGGGCTGTTCAGTAACACCAGCTACACTTACAAAGTTACTGCCCATTTCTCATCATCGACTGCTAAATGGATCTCGGAGCCCTTCTCTTTCACAACTACAGCAACGCAAAGTGGTAACAAAATATACTTGAAACACAATTGACAATGATATGTCGATTATTCAATTGTCTTATTGACTTATCAACCAGGGATTAGTGCAGACGGAACACTTTCAATTGAGGTTCCTGCTGCTTCATTCGATATTAGGTTAGAACTTGGTAGTTCCAATCTTGTAGTTACTGTTATCAGGATTTGGCACAACTTGTTTCGGCGTAGAATCTTGTAATAATTTGTCAAAATCATAGATAATCACGAACATTGAATGTTCTAGAACGTATAGCGTCATAGCTGTCTGGTTCCGAGATACGAGTGAGGTGACGTCCAACATCGTTTTCAACGGGTACAGAAGGAAGAGATCGACCGAGGCACAGATTTATCGTATTCATAAGAGTTTTGCCGACCTTGAAGATTCAGGTTCGAAATTTGTGTGTGTGTGTGTGNGTGTCTGTGTGTCTGTGTGTCTGTGTGTCTGTGTGTCATTGTCTGTGTATGTGCTAATATTGTGAACCCATCCCTCACGCAGGACAATCGCCGGGTGCTTATTACGTTCTCCAAGACATCAGATACGATCCCAACAAGGGGGTTAACCTTGAACCGGGGGTTCTCAATCTTCCAGCGGGGAAAACATTCGCTCTCGTTGCTCATGTCTGCGACCCATCGGTAAAAATAGCCGATACTTTCGTAAACCTCCCTGTATCATATCTATCATGAAATTGTGCGTTATTATCTCAACATTTGAACACTTTCTCTATAAATTTTCTCCATGAACCTGGTCGTGGAACTATTATTCCATTAATGATTAACTAATTAAGTCTCACGTGTATATAAATAATTAGATCACGTGTGTCCAGGACTTGAGCAACTGTGTCACGGGGAGCGGAACACAGTACTCCACACCGGCTGACAACACTGCGTACGTTATCGCCGGAGTGGTGGCAGCTATCCTGGTACTGGTGACTGTCTCAGTCGGTCTCTTCGTCTATATGAGACGGTCCAGGTGAGAGAGTTGAGACATGAGAGTCGAGACTAGAGAGTTGAGACTAGAGAGTTGAGACTATAGAGTTGAGACTAGAGAGTTGAGACTAGAGAGTTGAGACTAGAGAGTTTGGACTAGAGAGTTGGGACATGAGAGTTGAAACATGAGTTGAGACTAGAGAGTTAAAATTAGAGAGTTGAGACTAGAGAGTTAAGACTAGAGAGTTGAGACAATGGATGATTCAATAGTTGAGGCACTAGTGGTTGTGTTACAAATAATTACACATGTATTGTTCAGGTTGGGCACCACTTTCAGAAGACCCAGTACCAAAGACAACCATGAAATGTTCAACAATCCACTGGCGGGAACCTCTCACCTTGAGGATGGGAAGTGAGTATTCTTTTATTTCCTTGGATACGAACCAATAACTGAGAAAATCAGACAGTTATCATCAACAACTCATCAGGGTTGTTATACCTGTTGTTATAGATAACACTAATCCACCTGCAAATGCAGCGACGTAAGTTTCAGGCTAACTTTCTGTGCTAAAATCACTGCCAAACTCATTTTTTTCTTTTTCTCTCAGAAGGTTTTATAGGATAAAATATCGCTGTACCAGGCCTGTTTTATTGGTATCTAGGTTCTAAGGATGCTGAAAGTCTGTCAAGTTCTTAGCTTACCTACCTATAATAGAGATCACTTTAGATTACAGCCTCCTACTATCTCCTTATGTTTTTCTTGATATAGCGCAGTGTCTTGCTTTGCTCTAGTGCTGATATCTTGACCTTCTTTCAGACTTATCTACTATCTAATTAGATTCTATCTAATTAACTAATTGACTATCACAAATTGGGATTTTCATATTTCTGATCATTTTCAGCGTCTCATATAAGCACATTGTTAATGAACCTGTCGTTGAAGTTCAGTAAGTTCATCTGTTAAATGACGGTGTATGATAATTGATAAGATTATGAAACACCGTGGATCGAAATGTCAATTATAAATCAAACAAAACTTGAGTATCAGTTCCGTTAAATATCCATATCATCATTTTGTATGTTTGTGTAATAAACGTTGCTAGCCGCTTGATTCCAATACTTCATGTTCAATTCTCAATCTATCTAAAATCACTATTTCCGATTGATTGCTGACCAATTTCTTCGTCAACAGCGTGATTCCTGCTTGGCTCACTTTTCTCTCCAAAATCACGCTCATTCAGAACACAATAGATTCTCATTATTCTCGACATACCCAAACACACACACTCACTTCTCTCGTATGCCCCTTCACCAATCATAGTGTGTCAGCCAAGTGTTGAGAAGGGGGCATATGCTCAGAGGACCATAAAAACGCAGCTGAGATGGCAGCTGGGATGGTAGCCATTTCATTTCGTACTAGATAATTTCATTTTCACTGCCAGGGAAATTACTGAGATCGAGAGAAGAGTGCCCGATCCTATTCACGTAGCGGACTTCCTGAGCACGTATCGCAGATTGATGCAGGTCAGTGGAAAATAACGCGTTACCATGACATCACGACGTGATATATAGCGCGTTACCATGGCATCACGTGTTTGTCACGCGTTGCTATGACATCCCGTGATTTTTCACGCGCTTCAGGACACGGAGTATCTGCTAGATCGGGAGTACGACGAGATAAAGTGCGAAGTTCCGCCGTCCAACTTCACTTACTACTACAGCAAGCTCCCAGAGAATAAGATAAAGAACCGATATGTCGATATTGTTCCATGTGAGTTACCATGGTTACCATGGTATGTTACATCGTGTTGTTACCATAGTTATATCCTGTGTCATGACTTGTGTAATGTTCGAAAGACGATTGAACAAACATTCCATATTCTTCAGACGATGAAACCAGAGTGGTTTTGCAGTGTGATGCTAACAACCCATCAGACTATATCAACGCTTGCTTTGTCACGGTAAACCTGTGACGTCATTGGTTGTTGACACACCTGAAATATACTCAGAATGTTCGAAGTCTGGTATATAAATTTAGGATTAGATCATCCTATTGTGGCGACGTTTCTGAGAATAATGACGTCATATTCTTTGAAATCGCTGACCATCTTGAAATTTGACACGATTTCCCCTCTACCTCAGAATATGGCGGATGAGGTGGAGTTCATCGCTGCCCAAGGGCCAAAAGAGGAGACAATCTGTGATTTCTGGCAGATGATTTGGGAAAATAGGAGTCTTAGCATCGTGATGCTAACTAATCTTGTTGAGAAAGGTTACAACCAGTCCTCAATTCATAGCAACCACTCTCCATCTCCATAGCAACACCTCCCCCACCTCCATAGCAACCATTCCCCCACCTCCATAGCAACCACTCCCCCTCCTCCATAGCAACCACT
>CAMPET010000282.1:53773-80185 GCA_946803715.1 Beroe ovata
GGGGAGTGGGTGGAGGGAAGAGGGGGGAGTGGGGAGTGGGTACAGGGGAGATAGGGAATTAGGGAGTGGATAGTGAGAATAGGGTACCTAAAGCTTTATCAGTGACATTTTCTTGCCATGGCCAAACCATGGAACAATGCTTCATTCATTCATTCTCATCAGGATAGGTTACTACTTTTGTGTTCGCTGTGTGTGTGTTGTGATACCTCCAGCGACCTCCTGTGTATCAAATTTCAGCTTAATTCTCGTGACAGTGTTATTATAGCATGACGAAACAGGCCACAAATTGGTATGTGTACACGTTGTAGGTACACACACAGCCTGTACAGTGTACAATATGCAATGGGCAGTGTTTGCTCACATATACGCATTACACAATAGCGTGTGTGTCTGTGTCCGCGTGTCTGTGTGTGTTTGCACATAGTTCTATGTAATTGAAGAATTGAACAGTATCAATAACACTTGAATAGTGATGTATATGCAATATGCAATGTTCAATTTCCCACTTTCACAAGTCACCTGAAAATGGTGTTTGAGTACTATTGTAAGGAGCATTGTTGGGTGAGAATGGTTTTGTAAGTATCCACTGGAATAACGTCACTCACACTACATTATTGTCTATATTATTAACCGTGTCTCTACCATGTCTTTACACCTTGCATAACTCCCCCCCCCCGCATCATGGAAAAAGTTACTCAAACACTAATAATTGTTGCTAATCATTTCTGAAGGAGAAATGGTGGATAATTGAATACTAAACTGAGGGCGAAATTGTTCATTGAGTAGAAACATTCCGTTAAACTTATTGCAAGCTTCTTCCTCATCTACTGTACTTCACTTTGTCTATTTATAGTTGTTCAATATAGTAGAAGCTAAGCAACTAGGATGTGAAAATGTGGAAAATGGCGTCGATATTATGCTTAGCCTGGGTAACCTGTGACGTCTCATGAGCAAAGATCATCAAAAAAAACGCCCTATTACGCCTGATTACGTTATACAATATACATGAGCAGATGAGTTCAGCAATGTTGTTGGTTCTCAAGGGATGATCAAGCTTGGAATCTTCACGCAAAGAATCTCACACTTCTCACCTTTCCTCTTCACAACCCCTCACCCACCTCCCCCTCTCTCTCTCTCTAACAACCTCTGTGCACCTCCCTCTCTCCCTCTGTGCACCTCCCTCTCTCCCTCTGTACACCTCCCTCACCCCTGTACCCCTCCCTCCCTCTCTCCCTCTGTANTCCCTCTGTACACCTCCCTCTCCCCATTTCAGGAGAAGTGTTCGATGTACTGGCCGAGAGACAAGGAGGAGCCGATCTGCGTGGAGAACATCACTGTACACTTGTTGAGCGTGGCAAATCCCACTGACGATTACACCGTCAGGACGTTCAGTGTCTCCATCAGAAACAGGGAGGTGAGTGTCATGGTGACACCTGACAACATCGCCTGACAACGACACAACCTGAGACAGCAACACCTGACAACTCGACCTCCTGACAACACAACATGGCAACTCTGTCGTCATGGTTACCACAAACCGACAACACTGTCGTCATTATAACCACAACCTGATACCACAAACCGACAACACTGTCGTCATGGTTACCACAACCTGATACCGCAACCCGACAACTCTGTCGTCATGGTTACAACACATACAGGACGACACGACGAGGCAGGTGAAGCAATATCACTATTTCAAGTGGACGGACACTGAGACCCCTCCGTCAGGGAAATACCTGATCAAAATGATGGACCAGGTTCGTTGAAAACAGTGATCGGTTCACAGAGTCCACTAAACTGTGGACTAGTCCACTAAACTGTGATCAGCCACGTGTGCATTGACTATGAATCCTCGCTATCGAGGAGAGACTTTACTATGGCACTATACAAGTGTTCTCCGGAAGTAATTTACATTCAATTTAACAGTTAACGCTATTCAAAAGAGATTTTTCGTACCGAGAGGTAGGAACGCTAAACTTTCCCAATTTCAAAGCTGTTTTTCATAACAATCAGTTCCTCTGATAGTTACTGGGTGAAGCACTGACAGACATCTAGTCTAATTCAGTGTAGGTATACTAGACGTTTAGACGTCAACACGTCTTCTCAGCTTTCTTTAGATCATCTGCCGTTATTAATACGAATAACAACATTCTATGATTCGCTGGTTTCTTTGCCACTTAAGAAGCATTCAACTCCTAACCTCTTTTCCCATAGAACTAATCCACCATAATCCTCATCTCCCCTTTTCCGACTCCTCCCTTTGCACCCCGGGTCATGCACCCCGCTCTGTCTCTTAAATTCTCTTACATTCCTTCTCCAACTCTCATCTTCCCCCTCCTCCCAATTCCCACCACCACTCTGACTTTCTCTCTCCTCCCCCTTCCCCCTGAATGGCTTCCCTCCCCTCCCCCTAAAACTCCCACAAATCAACTCCCCCCCCCTCTGTACAGGTGAAGAATCAGCGCCGAACAGGTCCGATGGTGGTTCACTGCAGCGCCGGTATCGGCCGTACCGCTGTTTTTGTAGCGGTGTTCAACTGTGTCGAGCAGCTACGCCAAGATGAGATGATTGATCTCTTCACGGTGAGTAGGGAGGGAGAGGGGAACTGAGGGGGGTGAGAGAGATAGGTAGAGGGGGAGAGAGTGGGGGAGTGGCCGAGACGGGGTGAGGGGGAGTGACAGGTAGAGGGGGAGTGTGAGGGGAGGGTGAATGGGATCCAGTGAGACTGGTCTGGGAGTTGGCGGGGGCCAGGACTCCTAACATAATGACTTACTAGCAATATCCTGATTACAGTTGTTCACGAATAACCGATCTCCCGTTTCAGATTGTCCTCCGTCTGAGGTTACAGCGGAACGGAATGATACGGTCCGTGGACCAGTATGCGTTCTGTTACCGGGTTATGGCTGAGGTGTGTGCTATGTATGAAGATTATGTGAACACACAGGGACTTAGATAACGTCCCTGCTGTCACAATTGCGTGTTGTGCGTGTTGCTGTGTGCGTACTACGTGTTGCTATGGTTACTCGTGACACAATATAGACTTTAGACAGCTTCAGTGCGAACACTGAGGTCTTGGAACGACAAAGTGGTAGAATTAGGCTTTATTTGGAAGTTGAGCAGCATCAAAAACGCACTTTACACTCAATGTTTGTGGTTACATTAATTGTTAAACGCTTTTGAATATAGTTGTTAATACTTAGGTCAGCCTTTTGACACTCTGTCAGACAGATTCATAATTAAACTTCAGATAGATTTGGCTTAACTGCTTAAAGAACTGAGTTACAGACCATTTTTACCCGCGTATTGTGTAAAACTCTCATAGATATTACTTTTATATGTGTATTATCAATCAGACAGACTTGATTCATTGATTATTAGTGTTTTTAATCAGCCAGATTTTGCTGTTTTGAGTCAATGAATCACTTATTACCTTGTTTTATATTGATTATGTTTCCTAATCATTGATAATTGAACATTTTATTACGCCAGAGATTAAGATTTTTACTATTTTATCAGAATAATTCAGTTAACAGAGGCATAGGATTGATAATTGTGCCAACTTTTTCCGTTTGTTATCGAATTTCGTGCATAATGTGATCCTATACATCAGTTTTGCCTTTCAATTTTAGTCATGATCGCGTTTTATTGGTCAGAGCCATGAATCTGTGCTTGAAAATCTGTCAAAAGTGAAAGAAATAGGACTGAGAGGGCCTCATCACAGCTCCTGTGCCTTAAGGCAACAAAAGATTTGTCTAAATCAACTGGAAGGGTCTTTGGATAGTAATAAGGGTCCTAAATGTGACGATAAGGGCCGTTCTATGGCGATAAGGACCAATAGACACGCTGGGTGGCCCAACAGTTACGTTGAAGGGGCCTTTAAACGATATCAGACACCATATATGGATATAGGGGCCTTTCAACATCAATAGAGGTAAATGAGGGGCTTATTGCCCTCATTTCCCCAATTCGGACTCTTCACTTAGGAGGTAACGAGTATAGGATGAATTATCAGTGTATACATCACGTATTATTCACAGTAGAACAAACAAAGCATATGACTTGACTTCTTTGTCTTTGGAAATGTTCACTATCACCTAACATTAGTTCCGAATACTTGCTGTAACGCGCGGTTGAGTTATGACTTTTTTGTGGAAATACTGGCGCGCTGAAGGTAGTTGAGCCGCGCACAGACAAATTTTTGTGTGCGACTCAGCTTTGAACTCAAGGAATTTTGGCACACTTCATGCAATGTACTGAGATGGAAACATGAATGATTAAGGTCGAAAGGCTGTATTCTGGACTTCGTATTTACATTTAAAACAACCAAATAACTGTATGATAACTCAAGTACCCTGAAAAGCAATCTAATCTAACAAGTTAGTCAAGAAAATCATGAAAATAGGAATTAAATTCTGACTCAAATCTTTATCAAATAGATATCATTGAATATGTTCCCAAGTAAGTCCATCCCTCCAAACACAATCAAACAGTTTTCGAATGATGTCGGAGGCGGGAGAGGCTCATCATCAGACTCCTGGCTAGGTTGCTCAACAGCCTCGTGAAGCAGTGAAGTGATATCTTGAATAGGACCTCTTGCACTTGCAGCCATATCAACCGGTCTTGATTCCTTATCTGTGGAGTGTAAAATATCAGCCTTAAATTCTCCAGTAAAATTTTGGGATAGATTTGCTTCAAAATAAATCAGAAATTGGTTCCTCCGCAGTCATTCCCACAATTTGGAATCAAATTTCGAGGGAAATATCGATCCTACGCAAGCGTTCTTGGTATTTTGAGGTGAAAATAAGTACTGAAATGTACATGGCGCAAGCAATCGACCATTTATGAGTAAAAACAAGTCCGATTCCGATTTCTCCGCAGGCATCTCGCGACTTCGCGACTTCTGACGGAAATTTGGATCCT
Source organism: Beroe ovata (assembly GCA_946803715.1). Lineage (NCBI taxonomy): Eukaryota > Metazoa > Ctenophora > Nuda > Beroida > Beroidae > Beroe > Beroe ovata. The sequence goes on from CAMPET010000282.1 coordinate 58,697, forward strand.
ACGCAAGCGTTCCTGATATTTTGGCAGACAAATAAGTGCTTTTAAAGGCCAAGCGCATGCAATCGAGTTGAATGCAGCGAAAATTGTCGTCTCAAGGTTCCCTATGCTATCAAAGGGTCTCTATTGTTATTACAAAGTGCCTATAGCTGTTATTTAAAGGTCCACTATTGATGTTTTATGATTCCCTTTCGATGTTTTAAGATCCCTATTGTCGTTTAAATGACCCCATTGTTGTTATAAGTATCCCTCTGCTATCAAAGGGTATCTACTGTCGTTTTAAGGTCCCAGGGGTTGTTTTAAGGTCGCCTATCGATATTGTAAGGTCCCTATCGTCGTTATAATGTCCCCATTGTTGCTTAAAGGTCGCTTTTGTTGTTTTAAGGCCCCTCTGTCTGTTAAAGGTCCCCTATCGATGTCACCATTGTCGTTTAAAGGTCCCCATTGTTGTTGTAAGCTCCGTACTGTTGTTTTAAAGTTCTATTTGCTATTATATTATGATGCCGTATGATTTGTAAGGGCCTTCATCTATTTTCAGATCCCCTATCGATATTTCAAGGTCCCTATCATTCCCCATTGATTTTTAAGGTTCTCTATGCTATTCTACGATGCTTTTTAAAGGGTCTCTAATGTTGTATGAAGATCCTCATTGCTGTTATTACCCTATTGTCGTTATTACACACCTGGAGTATCAGAAACTGGGAGAAGGGCGGTGCAAATCGTCAGATCAAGTCTCGGAGGTGGTCTTGGTTCAGGCACTTCTATCATTGACCATTCACCTTTCCCTGGAATGACAACTGCTTGTAGAACAAGATGCAAAACAGAACATGAGCATATCATCATTCTTCACTGGAAATATGCTGCTCTAAACATAGCTACTCACCGGTATTGAACACCCACAAGTCATTTAGTGCATCTTGCCCGGTGAAACCCCCGAATATGAAAAAGGATGAATCTGAGTGGGAAGCGGAGCTGTGAGCCGCTCTAGCTCCGGGTTTCGTCACAGTCTGACACTTTGTCCAGTGACACACACCATTCTCCCTCAACGTGGTTAGATCTGGAGTGAGAAAGTTAACGCCAGGAGAAGAGTGGTGTCAGAGTGAAAGTGGTGTCAACCGGAAGTTGACACCAGAGTCGGGAGTCAGATTATATCGTCCTCACCGACTGAGTACAGGTCATCGAACACAGTTTCTCCGCTCATTCCGCCGTGGATGTAGAGAGTATTTCCCGCGCACACCGTCGCGTGACCATGACGGGGGGAGGGAACGTCACCCGTACCACTGAATGCCGTCCATTCGCGGCTACCTGTAACACATGGCAGTGTGTAACACATGGCAGTGTGTAACATGGCAGAATGTAACACATGGCAGTGTGTAACACATGACAGTGTGTAACACATGGCAGTGTGTAACACATGACAGTGTGTTATATATGACAGTGTGTAACATGGCAGAGTGTAACACTAATTGGTGATCTGTCGTTACACAGGAAACATGCTGTGACACTGTTACACCAAGATTACGCAACAAACAATACTCACTCAGATCAAGTCTGTGTATGTCAGTATCAGTCACGGGTTGCCCGCCAAGGGCGCCACCTCCCCACACAAATACGGCGCCGTCACAGCGCCCCACGTTGTGTACTGTGCGCGGTGAGGGCGCTGATCCTCGCGCTGGGACGTCTGTGGCAGTTGTGCTGCTTCCTGGATATAACAGGGGGTTGTTGTTGATGAAGAAGTAAATTCGTACTTTTTGCAGTAAATTCGTACTTCGACAATCAAGTTCTGGGTTCGCCAACATGATGATGAGGAAGTGCTTACCGTCCAGTTTGATGGACTGAAGATCGTCTCTGTTTCCGTCTGTGTCTGCACCTCCGAACACCAGTATCTCGTCGCCATGAACAGCGGCGCCGTGTTCGTAACGGGGCGCGAACTCCGCGCCCAGTCTCCGTAACTTGAGTGTATCTGCGGCAATGGTGGGAATAAGAGATGGCGTGTGTTTGTTTGTGTGTAAAAATGGGAGGCTTTTCATTGCGACATTGATGACAAAGTGGACAGTGTGTTGCAGTATTTCGTCATTCACTGTAAGGTACAAATCTTTATCAAAGACAGAAATTATTAAAAGAAAGAGTTTTAAACTTAAAAAGATACAAGACTATAAGAAAAGAGTTAAAGTTTTTAACACTAGACTAAGTTTAATATAAAGATAGCCACATGACCACCAAGTTGTAGTCATGGCAACCAGGTGAGTCCTAATTCTCGGGACACGTTCCACCGCACGTTTCGTTGATGTTCTCCCCAGCGGTCATCGCGTCTGTCAGAGAAAATGTCTCCTTGCACGAGTTAGACTCGAAGAAGGAAAAGTATTGGATATCCTTGTACGCATCTGCACATTCTCCAATCAGTTCCTGCGAGAAGACCTCCTCCCCTGCGATGAGGAGACGAATTACTCCTCCATCAAATCGAACAGTCCAGTGCCGTGGACCGTCTCCCTTTTGCGCGGCTCTCTTCGCTTGTCTGACGGCCGGAGGAGCATTGCAGGAGATGCATCCCGTGAGGTGAATCTCAGACAGGGAGAATCCAAACATCCCGAGAGCATTTCCCGCACCGTTGAACAGGAGGATGGACGTGAGGTCCTTCTTCTCTATTGTGGAGGTTACGGTTACTCCCTCGGACGAGTGGGCGAGGTCAAACTTCACCGCACAGGACAGATCAGCGCAGTAGCCACACTCCCTGTTCCAGCAATCGCACGCCGACATTTCCAATGCTCCGGCCAAGGCAGGTAGAAGAAGGAGAAGAGAAGAGAAGAAGAGAGGAGACATGGTCTAGTAGGGGATTGAGTTGAGAGGATTAAGTCATGAATTGATGAGTTCTGAATTCTGAACTACTGATAAAATAGATTCGGCGGCCGCAATAACAAGAGAATTATGTTCCAATGCCAAATGCCAAAAAGGGGATGTTCTACCTCTGAAAGCCAGTGTCTGAAAGCGGTCGACTGCGTTTGAAAGCTGGCGCTCGCGTTCGGAGGCGGGCGCCCGCGTTTGAACACGGTAACAAGCGGTACGCCGTGTTCGACTGCTGTCGACAGTTTCTGCAGTTTGCTGACGACAGTACTTCGAACGCGTGCGCCGGCGATCAAACGCGGTCGACGCAATCGGACACCCGGTCTGCAGTGTTAGAACATCCGCTGGTAAAATGCAAAAGCGCTCTATAAAGCAACGATTGGAACGAAGAATTTCCTTGCGGTTGTGAAGTCGATGTTTTCAACTGTACTCACGCTATAATAGGGCAAATATGACGGACATGTGATGCGCAAGCTGCTATTAATCCATATATGGTGTAATTGAATTGAGTGGCGAGGAGGGAGCAAAGTAAAGGGGGCGAGGTGGGGAATGAGAGAGTGAGGTAGCTGGACAGGAGAGGTAAAGCGGTGAGAAATGCAGCACAAACTAACTAAAGACACGTACTAAATCTCCACGTAGAGGAAGACGCGTCTCACGAATGACGTGGTAACACCGGGGACAAGTCCGGCTCTGTTACAGCAGCAGCAGGTTATCACCTCTCAAACAGGGACAGCAGTAGTCTGGGGACATATTATTTAACATATCACCCTCATTTCACAGCCACACTGAGTCTCTGCAGCCTTGCAGCGGTATTGGAAAAAACCAAAAATTTGATTTTTCGTGTGGCATACAAATATTACTGTGAACATATTCAGGGGCATAATGATTTATTGGAGGAGACTTGACGCGTTCAACCGCTAATGATCGAAATGAAATTTACAAAACAATCACGAAATTATCTTGTCATATCGATAACGGGTTATTTTGGGATCATTATGTGCAGAATTATTAAAGGAAAGAGGGAGCATACACGATTCACGCAAAATCACACACACAAATACACCCGAACAATAAATCACACACACAAATACACCCGAACAATAAATCACACAAGTTATCAGACACATTGACACATGAAAGGTACCTGCTGTGTGTGTACTGTCTGTGTTCATGTGTCTGTGTGTGAGTACGAGTGTGTCTGTGAGAGTGTATCTATGTGTCTGTGTATGTGTCTGTGTGTGAGAGTGTGTATGTATCTGTGTGAGTTTGTCTGTACCTGTGTGTACATGTGTATAACTAACCGAGTGAGAGATGGAAGACAGTTCCGAATGACTGATCTGGTTGTGCACCACAGGTCACGTACACGTCACTGTCACGTGACACGATCTTGCTCCCCACCCCGCCCGACACCTAGTCAATACTGCCAATATTATGCTGCACTACACTGAAGCGCCTTCTCATGCTCATTTAGCAACACTTTTCTCCAAAATTACTTACTACTCTAGTCAAACTGTAATGTATAATCGGCTCTTCCTAAGCGACGTTACCTGAGCTGCTGACTTTGGCGATATGACGTACCAGAGGTTATCAGCAGGCTGGTCTCTCCGGTCTAATATTGGGAACAGTTCCATCGCTAGAGTGTGGGTGAAAGTGTTACAATGATGGTAACAAAACGGCGGGAGGAAGTGTATCAAATTCTCTAATGAAATCCACAATCGCGCGTATGATAGTAACGTGTTGCTATGCAACGCTAACGGTTAATCTGAATAGCGTTTGTCGTTCGCGCGCGATCAAGAGAGTCAGTGGCAACAATGAATCAGGTACTGGAGTGAAAATCACATCTTGCTCAACACTGTGCTCGACGCTAGACCTAAAACATTGAAACAACAAAAACTGTTCAATTTGGTAACAAAGTATGCAAAATCTGGACGATTAAACGCTCAAGATACACTTAAAAATGATTACATAAAAAGTCAAATCTGATAAAACTGAAGGTCACAAGATGTATTAAAAACATACTAAAAATCAACGTCACTCAGTAAGGGTCACACTGACACACATTCTTAGTTTCCATCATAACCTTGTTGGAACTTCAACTCCTTCTTAAGTTCCTTCGTACTATCTTGGGCCTGGACAACTTCCTTATAACCCGTTCCCTCTGCCTCAGGAACCCGACTCATATTGATAACCATATCATGGTAACTAGGGTAGTATTGCCATAGCAACCGCACAAAGTAACCCCCGATCCGTGGATAGGTCATGGTTCCTGGCCGGGTCACATATGACTCGACCATGCCACGGGCACACTCATTCACATCACCAACGAGGAACTTGGGCATCTCATCCAAGAATCCTGGTCTCAATTTCTCAAAGACAATTTCCAAATCTTTAGTGAGGATCAACCCGAATGCACCAACTGTAAGGGAAACCGGCGATTCCTTGGCAAGTAACTCTTGTTGTAAACTGTAGAAAAAGCCGTTCATAGCATGCTTGGTAGAAGCATACACAGAGTTAGCATACATGGGAACCTCCCCTGCCATAGACGAAGTAAAGAACATGTGTCCGCTAGTGGACTCCAGATGAGGCAGTGCGTGGATCGCAAGCTCAATCTGACTGAGAAGGTTTATCCTGAATATCCTCTCCAAATACTCAGGTGACTGTTGATGGGGAAATGCCAGGAACGGACCGGATACCATGGCAGCATGGTTCGATACCAGGTAGTCCAGCTTTCCGAACCATTCAACTGTCTGGGTGATCACAGAACCAGCATTTACTACATCGGAAAAGTCGTAAGAAATGGTCCGCACGTTTTCATTGCCTCGGTTTATCACTCCATCTCTTACTTTATCCAGCTTGTCCTGATTTCTTGCCACGAGAATCAGTTTGGTGCCAAACGGAGCCAGTTGGTACGCCATCTGTTCCCCAATGCCGCTGCTAGCGCCACAAATGAGGACAACTTTTCCCGCCAACTTTGAGTGGAGTTCACTGTCAGGTAAGGGCTGAGTAGGTTTGAGGAGGTAGTAAAAACCAGCTGCGACGAGCAGGATACATAGTGTTGTCTTGATATACATCACTACCTTGACGGTGGAGGCAGGTAATAATAGTCATTCTCGAGCATAACATCCTTTTATCGGCGACACAAAGAAAGAATGATAATATGGATACCCAACTACAAGAGCGAAAATGGTCACAAAAACGAAAATAGCATCGATGACGAAGTAAAAAATAAAAAATACGTTAAGGGTAAACCTATTTCAATTCTGATTTAAATAAAACATCCAAAATCTGGAAAGTCTTGTCGAACATCGATGTAATTGTGTCTGATGGATGACAAATTTTAATCTCTGACACTTGGAGTGTACTTCCACCACCGATGTTAAGTCCAGTTCCGAGTTGTGAATCAGACTCAGAAAGCATGCTAGCTTGACACAGATCAATTCCTTTATAACTTCCGCACACACAACTGAAACACACGACAATTTGTATTCATTACATGCTATCGTAAGGCTGGCTATCTAAGTANGACATACCGGCGTCCAAAGCCAGGTAATTTGTCAGCAAGTATTATAACAAGGTGTATCTGTGTCTCATGCAGAATTTGCTTTTTCCCGGCAATTCGATTGCAATGCTATAATGTGTCTAAACCGCTGTACTATGCGAAGCGGTATGCGTCAGTGCTGAAGTTATGCGAAGAGATGATTCCCAAGGGCGAAACTATATAATTCTTATGAATTCTATGTTACAGTGTGGACGCCTACTTCACGACCATGCCTGGTGATGATGACCAGAAACTGACAGACGCAAAGACGATGCAATACATCAGAATTGGTGAATTGGTCAAGGAAAATGTTACGGCAGAGACTCAACTGGTCGTTCTGTGAGTAGAGTCCTCCCTTTCCCACCCCATATTCCAATATTCACATTCAACCCATCTTTATCAGTATCACTCTACCTCTCTCACCTCCCTCCTCTCCACTCCTTCCACACACCACACATTCCACACATCCCTCACACTCCCTCCTCTCCACTCATTCCACACACCCTTCATTCCACACATCCCTCATACACCCTCTTTTCTCACCAATCATTCCGCAGTCCCATCTCTCTCTCTCTCTCCCTCTAATGCCCCCTCCTCTCCCAGGACACTGCCTGTGCCCCGTGACCACACCCCAGCCCGGCTGTACATGTCATGGCTGGAAACCCAGAGTGCAACACTACCCCCTATCCTGCTTCTCCGTGGTAACCAGCAGGATGCCCTCACCTTCTACTGCTAGCAATGTAATATGTGACTATGTGAGCGCCGTGTGAGTAGTGAGTACATCACTTCAGAGTAGTGAGTACCTTCATGATTTGGACCTGTTTCTGTTGACACTTAGGAGAGGACAAAGTGACAGATGATTTAGTTTATTATCATTAGGATGAAATTTTATAGTTTCTGGATCCGATGTAGAATGGGGTCACTATTTCCATAGTAACGTAGTGGTACTGATAGCAATACACATTTTGAGGTCCTCGGCAAAGGAATCGGTTATGTGTTGTGATCCCCAATTTTAGTCGGATTCCATGGAATTGAGTGCACGCTTTTTATTTTGTAATATTTGTATTTTGTATGCTCTTATGTGAAGCAATCTCAATTATCTTAAAAGCTAATTTGAGCGGTGAGAACGTCATAACAATAAGTTTGCGGACATTGTTGAAAGTCTGATACTTGATAGTGTAGATAGATAGTTTGCTATTATTATTTAGAGGCATATTAAAATGGCTTTCGAAGGGCATCGTGAATGAAAAATGCCCACTATAATACTCTTCAAATAGGAGAGGTGCTATGTTGTTGAATTAGGGTTGTCCAACCTAAAATGTAGGGAAAAGTTGTGCCAGCGTTCTTGGTTTGTATTTGCATTAATTGGTGGAGTCGAAGGAAAGTACATATCCAAATCCTGTCTTTATACCCGTGTTCACAATAAATCTTTTTCAGCAAGATTTGTACATGTTGGACAGTTCATATTTTATGCGAGCATCTCTCGGAGGTTTATTCTTTGTTTTAAAACTTCTTTGGGAGCCGTCACATATGACGTCATTTTTTGCCCTTTTTTTGACCCCTGGTCATCTTTCCCTTACCCGCACCCCAATACTGACGTCATCATTTGCCAAACCCTCTCAATTTTGCAAATCAAAATTGGGTGTTATCTGTTCAGAATAATGATGCACATTATCACAATCTGATATTGTTTTTGTGGTCAGAACCCCATGTATCACCTTAGTTGGATAAAAGCACGAATCGAAAAAAAACATTAATTTCAAAATTTTCTGGAAAAAAAACACAAAAATTGCTGACGTCATCAAAGCCAAAACCCCTACCCTCCCCCTGTCATCTTCTGTCATCATTTGGAAACCCCCCCCCTCTTGCTGATGACGTGATATTATGTGATGGCTCCCTTTTCTCCTATGATTTTTAATCTTAGCGTAGTTAAATAATGAGGAACTGGAATTATAACCTAGACACGGATTAATATTATTACGTTGGAGAGATATTTATCAAAAGCTAGAGTAATTTCAATTAGCATATTATGTGTTAACATGTAGGTTTTGTTTGTTTTATTATAGTCAAAAACAATTGAAATTGTTTGGGTTTCGCAGCCACTTTGTACCTCTCCTAAAATAAAGAAATTATGTGATAGGAACTTAGTTCCTCGCCCGTCCGTGGCGGTGCCATTTTGTCGCAAGAACTCACCTCGAATATAGGAACCTTGCTTTCTGGAAGTTTCACAAGTGGCAAGCTCAAATTGATGATTTAAGGCGTGTATCAGCCTGTTTTTTATGATAGAGCCAATAGCAATAACTAATTGATATCATTCGAGCATAAGGTTATCAGGGCGAGTTTCTTTCCTGTAACTCCAGCTCACCGCCACGGACGGGCGAGGAACTAAGTTCCTATCACATAATTTCTTTATTTTAGGAGAGGTACAAAGTGGCTGCGAAACCCAAACAATTTCAATTGTTTTTGACTATAATAAAACAAACAAAACCTACATGTTAACACATAATATGCTAATTGAAATTACTCTAGCTTTTGATAAATATCTCTCCAACGTAATAATATTAATCCGTGTCTAGGTTATAATTCCAGTTCCTCATTATTTAACTACGCTAAGATTAAAAATCATAGGAGAAAAGGGAGCCATCACATAATATCACGTCATCAGCAAGAGGGGGGGGGGTTCCAAATGATGACAGAAGATGACAGGGGGAGGGTAGGGGTTTTGGCTTTGANTTAGGGCTGGCAAGCGCGTTTTTGAAAACACGCTGAATGAATTCACCACTACTTTGGAAGTTCATATCACTTCGAACCATTTATAAAAGAGTTGAAAATTGAAAAAGAGGAAAGCCGTGCATGAGCAGCAACCCGGCTAGAATAAATTGAGATTAACCCCACTCACGATACTTAAAACGCAAGGAACTGTGTTATCGTATTACTATTCACTAATCGTTAACGAACGCGGCTGTGAATGTGCCGAACAGAACCAAGGGCGTTGGAAGGAGGAAATGAAGTCGAAAAAACATGCTAGTTTTGCGGACGTCATTTAATAACGACCTTCACCGTAGATCCGATAAGTTGAACTTGAGAATGTTCCCAGGGGGAGCTGGCGATACTCTGGACATATTCTGTCCAGAACTTGTTCATATGATGCTTAATGTTTATATCAATATCAAATGCTGTACCAATACCTAAACCTTCATAGTACTTGTCCCTTGCTACCAGTAAACAGTGTTTCATTCTCAACCATTTATATCACAAACACAATGTCTCTCCCACTACTCATTTTCCTGATCGGTGATGAGTTTCTCCCCTCCTAATTCCCCCGATGGAGCACTATAATAGATATTCCCCACGGCACTGCCCAGGGTGGCAGTCACCACCAGTGCACACCCCAGCAATGAGAGGGGGGAGTAGGAGTGGTGGAATAGGAGCGTGTCCATCAGGAATGTAATGAGGATGTCTATGTTGCGCACCAGGGCAACCGGAGCAGGTTGCTCGTGTTGTAGAGCAACATTCAGACTGAAACTACCTGTATGGTATTGTGGTGATATTTGACTTCATTTACTCTGCAATGAGACATGTTGCCAGCCAAATAACATCTCCTAGTTGTACTTTATATACAGCAGTAAGGAAACATTGTTTTTGCAATACCTGTCACAGCAAAAACACTGACGGCAAGTAGCCACACCCACTGATCTGTGTTGATAGTTTCCCGCGGACTCTGTAGAAAATGGGGAAGTTGCATAACACACACCAAGGCACTCAGACACACATTGCTGACTCCCAGATAGAATACTGGAATCACGAAGTGTGCGTTGATCTGTCTGAACATGTTGCAACAAATTAATTACAGAAGAGCTACAAATCTGTGGAGCAACTCTCGCAATATCGAGCAATAGCAATTAATAAGCTTAAGCTGACATCACACCAAACTTTCAAATTCAATTCTCTTAGCTTTCTCTCTCTATGTCTATCAGAAAAACCACTATCACCGCAACCAAATCTGAAAGTCAAATTCGAATCCGGAAGTAAATCAATGAGAAGCCCCTGCACTGTGCACAATACCTATAAATTACCTGACAATGATGAAGGTTGCGCCGGTTACGGCTGTGGCGATAGAAACCACCAGATAACCCATGATATTGTCCCACCACGGTGTGGTTGTTATCTCGTCATGATGGGCATGAAGTGGATCACCGCTCATAACATCACCATAGTGTGTGATGAGCAGAACCCCACCACTACACACCACGCCACACACCACTGTTACCATGGAAATATGAGATCGCAAGAACACACGCTCCATCGCTGCCACAAACAGGGGACACGTTGAAATGATAACTGTGGCCGCTCCAAGGGGGATGACTTTGAATGAGAAGTAAATTCCGTAGATAGCCAGGAAGCCGAGTACCCCAAACCCGACAAGAGGGAGCACTTTACCATGACCACTGTACAGGAGATGCTCGTGCCACAGACAGGAATTGAGAATCACTGCAGCACAGGACTGAACAACTGACCGCACGAGTAGAATGAGGGACAGGGGAAGGGTAACACACATCTTCACACACAGTGAAGCCAGGGCAAAGCAAACTCCCGATAGTGCAGTGAAGACAAGGGCCAGGACCTTGCCATGGGAAGCCATGTTTCGCAAATCTGGGAAGGTTCAGGTATGAATTGGGAGGGTCATTTACTCGAGTCCCGACGTAACTGGTGGAGAGGAACAAGGATGAATCCAACTTGTTCAAATGTCCTGAGCAATGGCCTGGGTAAGCTCAACCAAAACCATAGCGATAACTCGATTGCCATACCCCACCACAGTGGTTGGGCATTATTAATTTCATCTTCAATCTTACACGACAAAAGTTGCAGGTATTATGTGAGAATATAATGAATAGCACAAGCTACCACAGGTATAGCACATGCAACGCGAGAGGGAAAGCCTCAGACATGCAATTTCCAGTTGAAATTCCAGTGGTCTCATGTGCAACTGTGGTTTATTAAATGTTCGAGCATTCGGCCCGAACCAGCAAATTGGAAGCGATCTGTAAGAATCTGGGGGTATCATATCACATTTAGTATTGAGCATTCCCTCAATAATAGGATCTGCTATACTAAAACTTTCACATGTGGCTAGAAACCAGCTTCGTTATGAAGTGATTATATAAAGTTCATATAATCAAGTGGGAACTGATTTGAGTGATTTTGATTGAAGACCTTAAATCATGGTTAAGGGGGGACCACTCAGAGTCACAAAAGTGATCAAATCATACAATGAGATTCCATATCAATGTGGGATTGTGCTGCAGTGTCGCACTCGCAGTGATTCTGGTGCTACAGTCCGTGAACTGATCACGCGCTATAAGCTATGATACCCACCAATTTCCTCACACTTCACTGATTGGATGCCCTTCAATTCCATGCACACGTATACAATTCATGTGCATAAAATTATATTTATAATAATGTTATTTAGGTATCTCATAAGCCCCCGAATATACTTAATTACGAATCGAAATTTAGTATAAAAGTAATTCGAGCAAACTTTAAACTTGTGCGATTACAAAAAGTAAAACTTAACTGCCATATCTGTCTGCCCAACATCACCAGTAATCAATGACACGTGCATTGCGCCTATGATCAATCAACCTGAGTTTTTGCTCTAAACTTTAAAAAACTGATTATCCCAGTATATTGTTGAATTTAAATGAAAGTACTATAAACGGATATGCTTACAGCTGAAGGTGTTAACATTCCTACACTCCGTGCCACAGTGGAATGGTAACGTCATCAGACGTATCTGCATCATTTCCCTGCAAATTTGAGACAATTCAGACTCCCACATGATCTCTTCTCAGTTCTTACTTATAAGTTATAGCTCTTACTTATAGTTCTTACTTATAGTTCTTACTTATAGTTCTTACTTATAAGTTATAGCTCTATCTAGGCAGTATCCGCCCCATTCTGAACTTGCCAAGCCTATTTGGACTCGAGTAACTCATGGACTTATATGGAGTACCACTAGGAGTTAGATGAAGATAGATGTATGCACTTACTGTGATGTATTGGACCCTCATGTGCGTTGAGTTTGCCGTGATATACTGGTATCCGTACCTGTCGCTATACTGAACTTCTGACCTGAGGGGATAAAAACATTGTTGAAACCCATAGATTGCCGAGTTGGGGTGAAATGGGATGCCTAAACCTGAAACTTATCAAGACCAGTTCAAATTATTCATGATCACACATGATCACACACATGATCACACAAACCATGGATTTTTGAGGAAAGGCTCAGTCTGTAGCTCGAATCCTGCAGATCCCACGACTACATAGACTGTTCCCGTCCCGGGCTTAACACATTTGCCCCCAACAACAGGACAAGTTCTCTCGTAACTGCGGAAAATTCTTGCTATACTTATAAGTTATACTTGCTATCGTCATGAATGAGGATAGCGAATGAGGATAGCGAAATTTCTTTAGATGATGGGAAAAACAGATCATCTTTGAATTACTCTATGAATTGAGTGAATACTAATAGTGATATAACTAATGTGCCATAACTTTTACTTATAATACCTTTTGTTTATAATGTCATATTCCTGATCCCGAATCATGAAAACTATCCTTCATTCAATTTCACCGACTTGTTTGTGTTTTCTACAGTAACAGTGCTGACAATAAGGCTAGTTAATAATAACTGTTTTGCGAGGTTCCATTTGGCCAGCGCCCATTTGGCATGCGTCAGCAAATCAAATGTTTAAGTTGAATGAATCAAGAGTTAAATAAGTAAATTTACCAACGCCATAGCAGTTAAAGACCAGGAGAAGCGAAGACCTCCATTCAAACTTGTCGACGTGCATTAGCAATGGCAATTTGGATTATAGTATCCAACCCAATTTTCTTGAATTCGCCATATTTATTTAGAAATTGCTGTTGCAAGATAATACCAGTCAAGATGGTACATAATAGTAAATCTTAGGAGAAGTTATCCCCTAAGGTAAACACCGTGATAATTCTCTGCATGTTGCATGACGGTGATAATTATATCACCCCATCATTAGACTCTGATGCCGAGCTCAGTTTGTGTCAACAGGATCTGCCTTTCGAGTCTCGGAAACTGGTACCATGCGATTAACACGTTTATTTATCATTGTATTGATTTCGATCCCAAGTGCTCTCGCNCACTAACTGATGTCATCATATCACTTGTCATTAATTGAAGATGGTGGGGTTGCAGTGACCAACAACATCAGCGAAAGTCTTGTTGAAAGACTCGCAGTAGTTGTTTGTCCTTCCCATCCCGGACTCCGAATTGAAATTCGGTGGAAATGTAATTTTAATCAGTATTGATTAATTATAGTCAAAAACAATTGAAATTGTTTGGGTTTCGCAGCCACTTAGTAGCTCCCCTAAAATACTGTGATAAGTATGACCTTAGTACCTCGCCCATCCGTTGCGGTGCCATTTCGTTGCAAGACTCACCTCGAATATCAGAACCATGCATTCTGGAAGTTCCGCAATCGGCAAGCTAAAAATTGATGATGTTTGGCGTGTATCTGCCTAAATGATGCCCTTCGAACATAATAGTATCAGGCTGAGTTTCTTTCCTGTAACTGCAGCTCACCGCCACGGATGGGCGAGGAACTAAGCTCATACTTATCACAGTATTTTAGGGGAACTACTAAGTGGCTGCGAAACCCAAACAATTTCAATTGTTTTTGACTATAATATCACTCATTTTCGTGGCAGCTAAGTGGATTGCTAAATTGACTAAAGTCTTGAGCACGCGCATGTGTTCAGCTTTCATTTCCAGTTTCGATCACTGTATCCCACTTTATTTGTTTGACCACTGTTTAGTGTTTATTTGTTTGACGCGCAGTACCATTTCCCTTCAAAAAGAGCTGTGTCTACCTTCTTAGTTTTCGAGATATACGCGATAATTGGTTAATTGGCCAATTAGCTAATTAGGTGGTAATAGATGAACAAAATTATTGACTATAAAAAAAAGAGCTCATGCTATGGTATCGTATCCCGTCAAAATAGAACGTCTACCTTTCTTAGTTTTCGAGCTATGTACAATAATTACATTAATTGGCCAATTAACTAATTAGGTGGTCAAATATGAACAAAGTAATGGAGTCTGAAACAAAGAGTGGGTGCAATAGTATCATATCCCGTCAAAAAGAAACGTCCACATCTCTCAGTCTTTGAGTTACAGTCGATAATTACTTTAATTGGCCAATTAGCTAATTAGGTGGTAATGGATGAACAAATTATTGACTTTAAAACAAAGATCTCATACTATGGTATCGTATCCCGTCAAAATGAAACGTCTACATCTCTCAGTTGTTGAGCTATACAAGTTAATTACTTTAATTGACCAATTAACTAATTAGGTGGTCAAATATGAAAGAAGTCATTGAGTCTCAATCAAAGAATTCGTGCAATAGTATCATATCCCGTGAAAATGAAACGTCTACATCTCTTGGTTTTCGAGATATAGTCGATAATAACTTTAATTGGCCAATTAACTAATTAGGATATCGATAGAAAAATTTTTCATATAGCCTAGTGCACGCTCCTTGTCCCAAGCTTTCATATGCCGTTTCGATCATGCCTCTATCTTTTAGGGTTCTCGAGTTTACTCAATTACCATTTCGGTGGTCGTCGTCGTCGTAGTCGTCGTAGTCAAGTCGGGTAAGGCACTAATTTTTAGTGTTTTTATTATTTTTCGCTATTTTATTCTGGAAAAACGGATGGACCGATTTGCATGAAATTTTCAGGGTTCGTTCATATCGACATGGAGACGAGCTGTGCAAATTTTCAAGGCGAACAGACTTCATTAACATGGTTTAATGACGGCGTGAAAATCGCGATTTTGGCGATTTGGTATATTTTTATATATTAGGGCTGGCAAGCGCGTTTTTGAAAAAACGCTGAATGACTTCACCACTGCTTTGGGAGTTCGTATCACTTCAAACCAGCACTGCCCTCGGCCCTTCGAGCCGAGGGCAGTGCTCCGGGCCCTGCGGGCCGGGACCACGCCCATTTTCTTTCCGTGGCTGCGGGCACTTGCCAGCGCCCTGATAGTCCTTCTTTACCTTTCATAATATTGTCTTGTAGACATGTTACATTGTAACATATTACGGAGGGAAAGTGCGCATTTTCTCAGTTTACGTATGAAGCGGCCTATGAAGTTACGACCGTCTTTTTTCAACGAGGATTTTCTCAAACTTCCGGACTTGGAGCAGCTGATCAGCTTGCACCATGTTTTAGAGGAAAGATTGAGCTTTATCCCAGTATGTTGCAAATGCTTGCTCCAAGTCCGGAAAGTTGAAATAATTGTTGTTGAAAATTGCCAAATTTTGATCGATCATAACTTCTCAAGCTTTATGAGCCTGGGTTTGGTGAAAAGACCATTGTAAAGTAGAATCTTTCGGCTTTGATATGCAATAAAATAGAATGCATCGAATCTCATACTGTTGATTTGATAGATCGTTGAGTACAGCACACTTTTCGGAAATAATGAAAAATGGCGCTGCGCGTTCCCCCAAGTAAAAATATCGCGAAACCAGCGCATAGTGCCTTGAGCAGTGGTAAAAGTTTTAAGTCACTTGGTCAAACCATTTAGGAGCTATCCTCAAATGCTCACTTAAATCAACCTGATTTCGGTGTATCAGGGGTTTTGTCGCCCATTAACTTCAAAAGGGAGTATCCGATTGACATGAAATTCGGGCTATCCGAGTTTCTAATGATCCTTGAGCAGTGGTAAAAATTTAAAGTCAATCGGTCTTACCGTTTGCGAGCTATCCTCAAATGCTCACTCAAATCTGCCTGATTTCGGTGAATCAGGGGTTATGTAGGCTCATAGATTTGGAAGGGAATATTGAATTGACATGAAACTTGGGCTGTCCGAGTTTCTAATAGTCCTTGATATGAGCTGTGGTAGAAGTTTCAAGTCAATCGGTCTAACCGTTTGGCAGCTATCCTCAAGTGCTAGCTCAAATCAGCCTGATTTCGTGGATAAAGGGTTATGTCGGCCCTTAACTTTGGAAGGGTGTATCCGATTGATATGAAATTAAGGCTGTCCGAGTTTCTAATGGTCCTTAAGATGTGGTAAAAGTTTAAAGTCAATCGGTCTTACCGTTTGCAAGCTATCCTCAAATGCTCACTCAAATCTGCCTGATTTAGGTGTATCAGGGGTTATGTAGGCTCATAAATTTGGAAGGGAATATTGAATTGACATGAAACTTGGGCTGTCCGAGTTTCTAATAGTCCTTGAGCTGTGGTAGAAGTTTCAAGTCAATCGGTCTAACCGTTTGGCAGCTATCCTCAAGTGCTAGCTCAAATCNCAGTCTGACAGCTTTTACTCACTCCTCAAAAAAGGTCAGCTCGTGTCAACGATCAACAAACTCAAACCTGAAGTTGTTTATATACATCTTGGACATGGTGATATAATCAGAAACCATGATATTGAAACAATCTCGGGTCACATTGATCAAGTAATTTGGAACATTCTGGAAAAAACTGATGCCAAGCTCTGTATCTCACTCTTGATCCCCGTCCCTGGAGCACCACACCAGAATGAAAAGATAGGGGCACTCAACAGCATCATCTCGTCCATTGTGAACTCCTATAGAAGAACTGAGGTCAACAGGAGCAGATTCTTCTCATCTAACAACGACTCTCTAGCTGGATATCTGATATACAAACCGAGTGCTAATGGCAAACTCCTGGACCTCAATAGCCGAGGTCTTGCAAAGTATTGGATCAGGATGAGGGATGCCCTCAGACGTAGCCTTGGACTAGAGGAGACACGCCCAAGAAATCGATCTCACCATGAGTAGTTGCTGCAATAATATGGCATCTAGGGACCTGAGTATCCTCTCATGGAATATACATGACGCTGTTGATAGGTACGAAGGCCCAAAAGCTGATGACGCAGACTTTGCTGCGATTATAAGACTAAGCAAAATATTTTGTCTCCAAGAAACTAAAAAAGATTTCTCATTTCCTGACTATAAGTGTTTCAACAGCCTTCGGAAAAACTCTAGGTCTGGGGGCCTCTGTATTGGGGTTCATCGCTCCTTGGAAAATAAGATCAAGCTGGCCAAAGTCGAGTCACCTGACATTCAAGCTCTTACTCTCCTCCTAAATGAAGGTTCAGAAGAAAATAAGATCACTATTTTCAATGTCTATGATTCTCCCGAGCATGGTTCATACAAGAAGAAGATCAAGGAAAAGAATGGTGAACAGTTCATACCTACCTTAGAGACCCTGATGAACCTGATGGTGTCTACTGATAACTCAGGTGAGGTCTTCCTCACAGGTGACTTCAATGCCCGTACTGGCTGTGAAAACCATGGATTCATCGAGGATACAGATGATGATGTCCACCAGAGCCACCCTGTGCTTTCCGATAGGACCAGTAAAGACAGGGTGTTAAACAAAAGAGGAAGGGAACTTCTCGATCTCCTTGCGTGTAGAAACCTTTCCCTTCTGAATGGCACAACTATTGGAGACGCTCTGGGTGAGATGTCCTTTGCAGGACCCACAGGATCAAGTGTCGTGGATTACTCTGCTACATCTCGGAACCTGAGAAACTTTGTTAAATCTTTCCAAGTCCTAGACCTGACAAAATTCTCTGACCACAAGCCCTGCCTGAGCACGTTCAAATTTGAGGGATCCTTCCTATCATCAGATGATATCCTGGAAAGGTACGAACGAGCTCCAACAAGTTACAAGTGGAATGCGGAAAGTAACACAGTCCACACAAAGTTCTTATCCAAGCAATGTGAGCCACTAGTTGAAGCCAAACTCAACAAAATTATCGAGACCAAGTGTAGCAGCAAGGAAGACGTTTCTGCTCTGAATGCCAAAATTGTTGGTATTTTCTATGAGGCTGCCGATGAAATCATCCCAAGGAAACTAAAATATGGGCGCAGAAATTCGCCTCATAGGAAAAAAAGGCGGGCAATCAAAGCTAAAAATCCCTGGTTCGACATAGAATGACAGAATGTATCAATGGCAGGAGAGAATTGAGGAAACTGGCAAAGAAGTACGCAGAAAACCCCCTTGATGAGGCCCTGAGGCAATCGTACTACTACCAAAGGAAAATGTATAGCCAGCTCATTAAGACCAAGAAGGAGGGCTTTTTTGCCAAGCTATGTTCAGATATTGAAAATGGCACCGATCTTAACTGGAAAAGTTTAAAAAACTCAAATCCAGTCACCAGATACACAGCACTCTGGATGCTTTCGATTTCCTGAACTTCTACAGGTTTTTCAAGGAGCTTTACAGCAACAAGAGCCTCTCTGAAGAAGAAATTGCCAAACTCAAACGTGACATGACTGTAACCCCAATAACAGCTTAACTCGAAGAGTTACTTGATGCAGATGTCACACTTAATGAGTTACAAGACTGTATCGCAGAGGTGAAACAGGGAAAAGCCGTATCAGAGGTCCTAATACTCAATGAGTTCTTGAAATCCTCCACTCCACTTATGCACCACGCCATTTGTCACCTCTTCAACCAGTGTCCGAATCCTGGGGTGTATCCCTGGAACACATCCCTAGTCACCCCACTACACAAGAAAGGGGACACTTACAACCCCAACAACTACAGGGCAATAGCTGTTGCAAGTAACCTCGGCAAGCTTTTCTCCAGCATCCTTTTGAAACGTCTCATTAGCTTCAGAGCAATGACTAATCCTGATACGCCCAACCAACTCGTCTTCCGAAGCTATTCCCAAACTTCAGATCACATTTTGATGCTTAATACTGTAATCGACAAGTACATCAATCGCCAAAAGGGACGAGTCTACTCATGCTTTGTTGACTATGCTAAGGCATTCGACTCGGTTTGTTGGGAGGCCCTTCTGTACAAGCTTTGGAAAATGGGGATTCAGGGCAAATTCTTCACCTGCCTGAAGGAAATGTACTCTTACTCATCTGCCAAGATTAAGCTTCTGAATAGACTGTCTGAGAAGATTGAGTTGCGGTGTGGTACAGAACAGGGACACCCAATGTCACCCGAACTCTTCAAGATATTCATACACCAACTCTCCGAAGACCTAAATAACCTCAGTGACATAAAGGTCCCAAAGCTCAATCATGTTAACGTGAGCCATCTTCTCTGGGCAGATGATCTTGTGTTGCTGGCCTTGAACCCAGAGAGCCTCCAAACAATGTTGAACGTTCTCCTACAATACTGTTCTGATTGGGGTCTTACAGTAAATACTGAGAAAACTGCTGTCATGGTGTTTAATCGATCAGGCAGGCAACTCAAGGAAAGCTTTGACTTCAAATTCGGAGATGTGAACATTCCGTCAGCGAGGGAATATTGTTATCTCGGTGTCACACTCAGCATAAGTGGCTCTCTGAAACCAGCTCAAGACAAGCTCCGACAGAAAGGACTGAGGAGCTACTTCGCATTGAAGAAGATGATCAACCTCAAGGAAATTCGAAAGTCCACAGTCCTCAAACTTTTTGACGCCCTGATTCTCCCAGTTGCTGCCTATGGAAGTCAAATCTGGCTTCCTAGCACTCAAGGATTCAGGCACATCACCAGACACCTGCAACAGTCCGCCATCCGCGAAGACAATCTTCCAGTCAGAAGTTGCCTGACAGAGATTGCCCAGGACCCCATCGAGAGACTTCACCTTTCATTCCTGAAGTGGACCATGGGTGTCAACAAATTCACATCCAATGCTGCTGTGTGGGGTGACACAGGTCGTTACCCTCTTATCATTACACTCAGCAAGCAGACACTCAACTACCAGCAGCGGCTCCAAAGAATGGATGTAGAAGACAGCCAAGCACTCGCGCGCCATGCCTACAGAGAGCAAGAAACTCTTAACCTCAATTGGATCGCCTCAATAAGAGATCTGAAGACAGCGCTTGAGGACAAGTTTTCGAGGAGTTTTCAACACCCAAGCCAATTGAGAAATGGGCTAAAGTCCTGGTTTGAAGAAAGCTGGTCAGTTTCCAAAGCCACCAATAGAAAGCTGACATACTACAACACTGTCAAAAAAATTTTCGGCATGGAACCATATCTCACTCTTAACCTTGGTTACTATGAAGGGCAAAGAATAGCGCAACTAAGAACTAGCTCTCACCGCTACAACATCGAGACAGGTAGATATGGTAGCAACAGGGACAATTTGTTGTGCAGAGTTTGCCCCAACTGCTGTGATATGGACAACGAGGCCCTCCCACTTCTAGCAGAACTTCCCTTCTTCAGCCCCATCATAGAAGATGAGGAGCACGTTATTCACGACTGCCCATTGTACAATGACCTAAGACGAAGGCTGCACTCAACCCACGCACCGCATAGCCAGCACCACAACTTGTATACAACATCCACTGTCATCAGGGAATTCTCAAGATTTCTCGAAGGTGCCCACGAGAAGCGTTTCCCAAGGAATCCTCCCCCCACCAAAAACAGATTCACTCAGACGGACTGAACTATTAATCCATTCTCCCAGTTTTACAGTGTGTGTGTTTTGATGAATNGACACAGGTCGTTACCCTCTTATCATTACACTCAGCAAGCAGACGCTCAACTACCAGCAGCGGCTTCAAAAAATGGATGCAGAAGACAGCCAAGCACTCGCGCGCCATGCCTACAGAGAGCAAGAAACTCTTAACCTTAATTGGATCGCCTTAATAAGAGATCTGAGGACAGCGCTTGAGGACAAGTTTTCGAGGAGTTCCAACACTCAAGCCAATTGAGAAATGGGCTAAAGTTCTGGTTTGAAGAAAGCTGGCCAGTTTCCAAAACCACCAATAGAAAGCTGACATACTACAACACTGTCAAAAACATTTTCGCATGGAACTATACCTCACTCTCAACCTTGGCTACTATGAAGGGCAAAGAATAGCGCAACTAAGAACTAGCTCTCACCGCTACAACATCGAGACAGGTAGATATGGTAGCAATAGGGACAATTTGTTGTGCAGAGTTTGCCCCAACTGCTGTGATATGGACAACGAGGCCCTCCCACTTCTAGCAGAACTTCCCTTCTTCAGCCCCATCATAGAAGATGAGGAGCACGTTATTCACGACTGCCCATTGTACAATGACCTAAGACGAAGGCTGCACTCAACCCACGC
>CAMPET010000283.1:32955-48773 GCA_946803715.1 Beroe ovata
TGTGTGTGTGTGTGTGTGTGTGTGTGTCTATGTTACTGTGTGTCTGTGTTAGTGTGTGTCTGTGTCTGTGTCTGTCTCTCTCACTTTCGACTCACTCTGTTATAATACGCAAGAGAGTGTTCGTGGGACTCAAAATAGCTCAACGTTATAGAATGACGTTACGCATGATCCCACATGTTTCAGTTCCTAATATTAGCGTGGCCCCCAATATGACAATGTATTGTCTCAGCAGCAGTCTCTCCTGTCATTTGTTAGGTTGAAAATGACAAGCCATCATTTGATTATTTAACCACCTTCCCTCCCCCACTCTCTCCAACATTTTTAAGTTAGCCCATCAACCGGCTAGGCGGTTGCGTCTCTGCATTTGAGGGTTTATTTTCCACTTGCCCCGTTACCCTGCGCGGGTCAAATCGTTACCATGGGTTACGCTGTTACCATGAGTTACACCGTTACCCTGCGCGGGTTTTATCGTTACCATGGTTACGGTGGGTTACGTTGTTACCGTGTTCCCAATGGTTACGCTGTTATCGTGTCGGTGAGAGGGTAGTTAATATTATAAGATCTGCTTCGTTGATACTAAAGGTAACTATGAATTATTATAGGTAACTATGGATTATTCATGTTATTTGGTTACTGCATAACTATGTATAATGTAATGTGGTCCTCAAGGTTAAAAGGCACTTAAATAGCCACTGCATGATTTCAAATTTCTGTAAGCAAGATTCTGTCTTTCGTTTATTCTTCGTTTTTCTCTGTGAATTGTTCGACATCATTCAGTCGCCGTCAATATTTATTCCGAAACCGCTAGGTAATTCGTCACCGGTTTTTTCTGACATACTTATCCTTTCAAACTCGGTTATTATAGTTGTAGATTCTGATATTATCTATGTTGCTCTCGTATCTCTGTTGCTCTGATATCACTTGCTGAGTGGCTATGACCTATATTATAGAGTTGTACATGAGAGTTGAAACACGCATATCTTTAGGTAGTATAATATGTGATGGTCGTCATAGGAAGGGTAATGGACGATCAGGGCAGACCAGTTCCTTTAGAGTCCTGTGTAAGTTCTGTGTAAGGGGAAAATCATCTTCGTGTGTGTGTGTGTGCGAATGAATATATGTATGTGTGTCTTTGCCTGTGTGTGTTTGTGCCTGTGTATGTTTGTGGATGTGTGTTTGCTTGTCTGTGTGTTCTGTATTATTATTTGTGTTTGTGTGGTTGTGTAAAGCCCATGCATCTTGTACTGATGTTTGAAACTACTGTACCTAATACCTAAGCTTTTACTTTCCATGACACAATGATTTTTCCCCGCTTTTTCATGATAATCCCTTTCGTTTCAGGCAGAATTACCAGACTACTTAGATGTTGATGTGGAGAAACGACAGAACTACTGTACATCCCCAGAATCACAGGTACAGATTGTACATTATACACGAATACAATATTATGTACATAGTACATTCAAGCATTTTACCAGAAGTAGGGATCCCTTCTTCCAATCGCATGTATTGTTATTTGGGTCCAACCTGTTACGGACCATGATATGTCCACTCTGTTGTACACTAATTAGGTGATAATTATCAGATAATTATAGGACTCTGTCTAAACTGCGGCTTTTACCCACACACCGTCATCAGCAATTGTTTGCTGTATAATTGTACAATGTACATAATATGTGACGTAATGGAGGGGCCAATGACACCATGGTGATGGTGTCACGATGAAGGATGGTGCCCTGTAATTGAATGTTCTTTCTTAACAATTGGGAATCATTGGGATCTCCAATCCCCTTCGCAAGGTCGCAGGATCAATGCAAATAACACATAATTATCCCAGAATGTTGGCAAATGCCAAATATCGATATGATATGCAGATGCTGCACTCATTGCCGATGCTATATCCCGTCCCTATATCGCACTGTTAACAGCTTCTGTAGGAGGGGAGAGGGTGGGGAGGCACTGTTTTCCAAACAAAGACTAATATACCGTAAACCGGGGTTACTTTGGGCCACTTTTGACCTTTCAGTGTCTGCCACAAATTTTCCTTTAATGGTACCATTGTAAATTTTTTTTATTTTTAGTNGCCCTGATCTCCATTTCCACTACTATAGAATTGTGTGGAATTATGCGTCCCCTCCTCACAGCCCTTACTCTATCCCTTCTCTCTCTCCCCCGCTCCATTATTCTCACACATTCTTTAATCGGATGATTTTACCACCTCAATTCCGCAATACCTTCCCATGCTACCTGAGGTGATTGCCAGTTTCACTTCACCGGGATTTCGTTACGCGCAATCCCCTCCTCCAGTAATGTTGTTGTGGACAATCTCTCTGTTTCCCTTGTTACCATGTTGTGGCTAGGCACCATGCGGTTCTTTCCTGATTCACTGAGCAGGAGCAAGCGCGATATAACACCACTCTGATCGCACCATATAAGGGCAATGAACAGGGCGCGTGTACTTGGTGTGGAGAGCAAAGTGGAGGACCCATTCTCGCCGGATATAGACCGTATATAGATCATGTTGTAGGGCTCAACTTATCCCCTGATTTTCCCTTTTATAGATGTGTCAAATTTTCCTATCAGTACGGCATTCAACACTCAATGCAGTGTATGGTTGTATTTCCCCAGTAGCTGTTATTGGCATACTTCTCTTGCGACCCATGTTAAACGCGGACAGTTTTGAATACTGTTAAAACCGCACCGTTTTTATCAATCGAGAATGATCTGTCAGTTATTCAGTGCCTGATAATTGTTGGTTGTGTTCGCTTTTATTAAACTGTGCGTGTGTGTGTGTGAGTGTGTGTGCGTGTTCTCATGTTTGTTAAAACTCCCGTCATGCATTACTTGTTGTTACCACTCTAATTCCATTTCAATATTTATAGAAGATGTCTGTTTTAACAAGGCCGCATCTTGCGACCACGGATTACTAGCCATGGTATCATCTATCAAGCATGTTATATAGTGGTTTCTTGATAGTACAAATCAAAACACAGACACGCAGCATGCTGCATTATCACAGTATCAATCTGTGCGCGCGCTCGCCACTTCATTTTTCATACTTCATCGAGTTTAGTCAGTTTGATGACACTGATTGAGCGTTACATTAGTGTCCTCTCTGTTCTTGGATCTATGCCAAGGTTTTGCATCAGTTAATTCAAGAGGACTTGAAGTGCCGTGAGGACATTTTTTCGTGAAAACAATGCTGACTTTCACTGTGATGAACAATAGCACAGTACCACACTATATCAATAGCGATATTGACAGCCATTATCAGTTTATTTCCAATGATAATCTCCACTACTACCCAGGACGCTTTATACTTTGCCTCTCTCCCAGAGTTTTAAACTGCTCGCTCACAGCTCACCTGATCACCGAAGTGCTGACTACTTTCATTTTCGTCCCGCCCACACTCCCTATTTTACCGAAACACTTGATGATTTTCTTCCAACGGAATGATTGCATTTCGCATATGTCACATTTCCCCTCTGATTTCCATCCATTCCATGTGTATGTGCTGCTATCCATGTGTGTGTGTGTGTGTGTGTGTGTGTGTGTGTGTGTGTGTGAACTGCTGTATCGTTCCCACCTGGTAGACGGTCTAACCAAGTTCAGCTATTATAACCAGCTATCATTAAAGTGGCCAGTTCTAAGCTGAATCCACTGACACATGTGTGTGACCACTCTCCCATGAGGGGCTATAAAAGACATCCCGCGCGGTAGTGTGTCTGTGTGTGTGTGTGTGTGTGTGTGTGTGTGGGTGTGTGAACTGCTGTATCGTTCCCACCTGGTAGACGGTCTAACGAAGTTCAGCTATTATAACCAGCTATAACCAGCTACCAGTGGCTAGTTCTAAGCTGAATCCACTGACACATGTGTGTGACCACTCTCCCATGAGGGGCTATAAAAGACATCCCGCGCGGTAGTGGGTGTGTGTGTGTGTGTGTGTGCGTGTGTGTGTGCGTGTGTGTTTGTGTGTGCGTGTGCGTTTCTGTGCGTTTCTCTGTGTGTGTGTCTGTGTGTACTGTGTGTGTGTCTGTATGTGTCTGTGTGTGTGTGTGTGTCTGCGTGTGTGTCTTTGTGTGTCTGTGTTTGTTTGTCTGTCTGTGTGGGTCTGGGTTTGTGCGTGCGTGATAAAACTATAACACCGCTGTTCATATATAGTACCGATTCCCCCTCGTTTCATGTGCTGTTTATTGTAGCGTGGAGATGTCGTAGCCCGATGAATTGGGTATACGATATGTTAGACTGGCGTCCTTGAGCTGATCTTCTTCGATAAAGGTTGGTTTAGTTGGTCGAAGTATAGTTTTTGCGTAGTTGCTTTACAGACAGATTTGTATACATTCTCATACTATGCATTCGCATACTATGCATTCTCAAGTCCATGTACAATGTACAATGTACATCGTAAAATGTACATTGTACATCCCTTGCACAATGCACTGTATGCGCAGTACATTCAATTGCTGCGTCATGTATATCTTTTGTAATGTGAGTCATAGGATATTTCTTGGTGAGCCAGGGCAGTCTTTTCTTGGTAAAATAAGGTAGGGTTTCCACAGTTTCAATTTGGCAGTAATAATCTCGGTGTATAATATGTTTCGATGCCCTCATATGCCTATTGATAGCATCCTCAGAATGCTGTCTGTATCGAAATTCTCATTACCATACGAGGCTAATGATTGACCCCCACCCGCTCTCTACTTAATTGAATTAAATCGTGTTTATGACAAGACCATGAAATCACACTATATTTTCGTGTGTGGGTGTGTGTTTGTGTCCGTGTGTGTGTGTTGGGGTCTACATGTGTCTGCGTCTATGCTCACCCCCCCCCCTCACCACCCTCTCACAAGCTCATCCCTCTCAGTGTTGGATACCTGGAAAGCTAAACGACAAAGACCTCAAGCAGTACATACGAGTTGCAAGGTAAGGAAAAACTCTGCCCTAATCAGGTTACCATATCGATCCGTAATCTCATTATGCTTAATCCAATTAGGCGTTGTTTTTGTCGCTGATAAGGCGCGCGTGAAACGGCGGTTTTTATGTTACAGTTACTCTTATCTCGGTCATTCATTCTTGTCTTATCTCGAGTCGTCTTTTCTATGGATATTCGGTTATGTGTTATTGTTCCGTGGTACCTATATGTTCTCTTATTTGGCTGTCGGTCTAATTTTCACATCGCTTTATCATGACAAATACAGATGCTCTGTATGTCAGGTCTGCATAGACTGATGATATACACTTCATATTTGTACCTGTATATTTCCGAATTAGCATAGCTCCTCTAACATCTGACTATCCCTCTCTGGTTACTCTCTATAGTCTCTAACTCCTCTAACCCTGTTCAGTGTTCACCTCTCTCTCTCTCTCTCTTCGACCCCACTCTAACCCGATACTTCACTCCGGCCCCACTGACCCTGATTGTCGGTGATTACACCCTCCCTCTCTCTCCCTCTCTCTCCCTCTCCATTATTCTCACACACCCTCTCTCTCTCAGAAGTGTGGCCGCGTTGGCGGGTATCTGCAACGGGGGCACCATGAAGAAGGGCATTGACATGTCGTGTAATGATGGGGCAGCATTTGACGCACTCAAGTTGCTCCACGAGAACGAGTACAACTCTAACGAGGCACTCGCCGGCATGGTTGCCCTCCCCGCTCACAAGACGTGAGTGTTGCTATAGCAACCCATGATGTCATTCACTCATATTACTCGGTCACAAAAATCATAGCCGCCATTCCTCACATTCTTCTGTATTGCAGTGAAGCTTCACTCAGTCGTTTACATACTGTACCCGAATTTCATAGCAATGTTCTCAACTTATATTCTTTACGGTTTCGGTCTACTGATTTCGTTTTCTATTTGCGAATCGCATTCGTTTCCAACTGAATGTTTCCCACATCAGGGCCCTCAGTAAATGGGCTGAAGAGGAGAAGCGTCTATTCGAACAAGGAATAAAGCAGTTTGGCAAGCATTTCGACAAGATACGACGCGAGTTTCTCCCTAAGAAGAACACCAAGGAGATAGTCGAGTATTACTATCTCTGGAAAATGACGCCCTCAGCACTCAATATCAGATATGCCAAGAAGAAAGGGTCCAAGAACAACGGGCTCCCCTTCTCCAAGAAGTGCAAGTTGTCGAACGATAACGCCAGCTCGGAGGCCGGGGAGGGGAGCTCCGGATCGGAGAGCCCGCCCTCCGAGTCGGAGGAGAGCAATGCGGAGGACGGAGAATTGGTGGGCCGTGACGATCTGACCTGTGACCATTGCAAGACCAAGGAGAGTGAGAGGTGGCGGTATGGTGGCAGCAACAAAATGGTCCTCTGTTCGCCGTGTCGGCTCCACTTCAAGAGATTTGGCGAACTGCCAACCCTCTCGGAATCTAGCCTGTCGGAGTCCAGTATCGCTGGATCGGTGAAGAACGGTGGAAGTGAGACGGAGACAGTGAAGTCGGGGGAGAACAATCTGGAGACAGCGTCTCCGGAACCCGAGAAAGACACCCCGACTGAGACAGTCCCAGCTGAGGAAGAGGAGGACGAGAAGGATCAGACAGGTGAGAATTCCCCCCCACACACCAGTGGGGAAATGTGCAGTCTCGCGTATGTAGTGTGTGTCTGTCATGCGCGGTTGTAAGTTATGAATGACGCTATCATAACGACACGCGGTTTCTCTCCAATGTTTTATGCGATATCAACCACATTCTATTATACAAAACTCGATAACATGCATGGCACATTTAAAACTCAGTTTAACTCGAGCGTGTCTTGTTATTCATCAAAATTTTAATCGACAGTGTGCTAACAGGTCCGTGTGCGATGTGGCAGTCTAGAAGTAGAACATGCTTGCAACAACCTCCCCCCCCCCAATTATTGGATACCTAATCACCTCCCCCTGCTTCAGGTGACCTGCTCATAGACGATGATGAGGACATGGCTTCTGTCAATGTGGACGAGGACAATGGAGACGGGGATGACGGGGATGAGCCCATAGTGGACGAGGAGGCGACAGAGGAACCTAACAAGGCTCTCACGGTCAAGATTGGTCAGGTTTCCTTCACCCGACCCTCCTGTCGGCCGTTGGAGCGTTGCTGTCGGACAGACCTCGTGTTTCTGGGCCGGGATACCCTGAAAAGAGAGCCGCCAGTTGCCAAGGCGTCACGGACACCCATAAAACAGGAGCCACAATCCACAGTCTATAGCGGAGTACACCCTAACTTCTCACCTCTGTTCTCTCCTGCTGCTGCGGGTGGCAGTGCCATGATGCCACCTGCTGGCTTGTTGCCAGGTGGCAGTGTCCTGCCCGGTAATGCAGCTGTGCTCGGAGCTGGCGGCGGTCTGTTTAGAGGTGGCCAGGTGCCAACATCTGCAGCAGCTGTCAAGCCGGAAACTATCACCAAGATAGAGCCGAGTGCCGCACTCGCCCAGGCAAAACTCATGGAGCTTTTCCAGCAGCAGGAGGCGGCAGCTAAATTCAAGGTGAGCGACGCTCTCAAACTTTACAGAGTTTTACTCATTGTACTGTGTGATTGGAGCTCCCTTTGTAGGATTCTCCCTGCCGAGGGTAGGCAGTAACAGCTCCCTATAATAATCAGTGTGCTCTCAGATGCAGGCTGACAGTCTGTACAACATACCACATGGACTGAGACCTCCCTCACTGGCACCTCCTGGCATAATGCCAAACTTCCCCGGGATAAGGCACGCATCAGGACTAGAGAACGTGAGTCTCAACTCTCACTGTGACTTTACTGTCACAATCACTCATTAACCCTGTATACCATGGGTTCATTGATAGCATCCTTCTTCAGAAACTGTTGCAAGGTTTACACCCACAACTGCAACAAGAACAAATCGCTGAGCATTTAGAGGCTCTATCCAGGCAACAACAGCAACATCAACAGCAACAACAACAACAGCAGCAACATCAACAGGCGGTTGCTGCGCAACAACACTTGCAACAGCAACACCAGCATTTCAACGCGGAGCGGCTCCAAGAGTTGTTGAAAAATGCCAGGACAGCACCAGAGGTTAGAATATGGAAGGTACAAAATTATAACATCCCATCCACTCTATTCTCGACTCTAGAATTATCACTGCCCTACTCTACACTAGAATTATCGCTGCCCTCCCCTACAATATCCCATTCTTTCAGCAGAAGTATCTGCAGGAGCAACTTATCGAGGCTGCTAGTCGAGACGCCCTGGCGAGGCAGCAACAAGCTGCTGCCGCCGCACACCTCCTCCCCCAAAATGCCGAGACTTCCCAACAAGCGTCGCAGTGGGCGCGGTTCATTGAGCAACAGGCGCTCGCGGCGGCGCAGCAACATAACGCTGCCGCAGCCGCAGCAGCGCAGCAACACTCCAACAGCGGCCAACCCCACTCCGCCTCACACCGACCATTCGAGTTGCCGAGCCACATGGCGAGTGCTCTACAGCAACACCATCAACAGCAGCAACATATACAACAGCAACAACAACGACCCCAAATATCACACATTCAGCATCAGCAACAACAACAGCAACAACAACAGCAGCAGCAGCAACAACAGCAACAACAACAGCAACAAGAAAAGAAGCGAGACGTACCCTATCCTTACCATCAGCTCTTCCCAATTATGGCCGTAAGTTGATCATACAATTAAAAATTGGTTCTTAATTGCAGCCTGTGACGTTGCCTGTGATGTTGCATGAGGTTATATTGTCTTTGATTGAACTATCTCGTTTTACAACTCTCCGTATTATCTCAGAGACGCCACAAATCGAGTCAGAAACACGAGTGTAAACTCAAGAGGGAGGATGATGACATCATATTCATGGGCTCGAACGGTGCGCCCGGTGGCGCCACGCCGCGCACCCTCCCCACCGCCCACCTCCCTGCCCATCTGTCTCAGATCAAGCCGTCATTCTCGCCCCTCCAGAACGCGCCCCCTCACCGCCTACCGCCGCCCACCAGCTCCATTCCGCCCAGCTCACAACACCACCAGCAACAATTACCTGCCGGACTTTTCCCTCCGGGCTCAGCACACTATGCAAACTTACTCAAAGTCTTTCAAAATCAGAACCTACTGAGAAATCAGTTATAACACGACCGCACAATCACCAATGATGTGACCGCTCCATTTCTTATTAGACCAGCTTTCAGCTAGGCAGCAAATGACATTGTCTCAAGGGTTTCATGTCCTGATGTTCCAATTCCATGATGAAATTGGTTGATGCCTGGGGTATTATTGAGACCTTTCAGTTGGGAATGCTTTGGTTGTTGAGAGCTCAGTCCGGCCAAAGTTGAGATTGACACAGAGACAAAATATCTCACAGATGAAATTCCTCCTTGTGGAGGTCCTACCTGTATTTCCATGAACGGAATGAACACCTATTATATTCATTGATACTTTTAAACTCGTTCTCATCTGATTACGATTACACCCAAAGACTTTCTTGTCCCTTCACTATTGCGGATTATGAGTTACATCATTTGTTTACGTTAAGCCACTTTTGGTTTGATTATTGACGATCTATTTATTTGTTTGTATTGTAAGCCACTTCAGGTGCCACTTTCATTGAATAAACGAGATTAAGATTGGGATTGAATGTGCTTTATAAGACGATATAATGGACACACCGCCATAACCTAATTGTTCAGTGTTCATCTAGTGAATTTTTGTCTAGGGTTCAATTTTGAACTTGAAATTTGCATTATATAAAGCGTTATTTTTTATGAGTATAGTAGCATTAGCACTAGCAGGTGAAGACAGCATTTACTCGATATACATTGATTGAATGCTGTATTCGATTGAATTATGTTTGCTGCGTTCAGCTGATTGAAAGTATCAGTAGTTTGTCTTATCGGTTCTGAAAAATTATAGGTTATACCTGGTATAATATACCAGTCTCGTCTGTACACTGTAAGTGTAAGCAGTTAACTGTCTGTAACTGTAAGCAAGTCCCTTCGCCTCACTCGTACTGAATTCATCGCCCTAATTTTTTGAAGATTCTTATTTTTGTCTCTTTTTAGGACATGAATCGACGTATTTTTAGGCGCTGTTTCCGAATCATCCCATGTGATGTAGGGTAAGAATGCTTCCCTGGCGAGCTATGGGCGAAAAACTGTTTTTGTCACGTGACCAGACATTTAATCGCGTATTAAACCCTCGGGTCAGGGTTATGATAAGGATTTAGGGTTTGGAAGTATCATGTGGGTTTGGGATGGACCAGGAAACCGAAAAGAAGTCACGTGATAAAATTAGGGCGATGGATTTAGTACGAGCCCCTTTGCCTGGTTGCTTTAAGTTTAGGAATGGGTGTTCCTCATCCTGCGCTGCATCTGGCAATCTGGCATCATCAGCATGACAAGGACTGAAAGTGAAGTTCACAAATCCTGTTATATGCACACATTGCTCCTTTCAGATTCGATTACTGAGTAATTTAAGGACAGCACAACGTGTGCACTGATGCAGGATGTTATTGTTATGTTATTGTTAAGGACCGGGACTGTTCCCGCGCTGCGTGACCCAAATACTCCGCGCGCGCTGCGCGTCTCCGTGGTTTGGAGTCCTTTCTACGACTTTTCAGTTCACTGAGTAGAACAGGGGCGCGCAACGTGTGCACAACCGGGACCCTTGGCCTTGTAGTTGTTTCAATTTCGCGCGCGCCTTCATTGGCTTTCGATTAATGCTTGGCGATGCTAAGCTCTCTGACACAAGCAAGCGTCGCAGCAGTCAGCGAGGCCAGGTTGATCTTGTCAGATTTTATCTGACCTCTGTTTCTCGCGCGCGCCTTCATCAAAGGCCGAAACAGGCCTTCGACGCGATGTTTCGGCCTTCAGCTTCGATGAAGGCGCGCTTGCGCGAGACAGGTCAGGTAACATCTGACAAGGTTGATCAGCGTAGCGACGTCGCGTTCGCGTTATCGGCGCGCAACAGCGGCTTGCGCTTGCGAAACCCGGACCTATATTGTATATCGACGTATATATCGTGAACACTTAACAGGCAACCTTCAATATAAAGATGTGGCTTAAAGGATTTCACCCTACCCTTGCTGGCGGAATTTTATCCCTGGCAAGGGGCGGATTGAAAATCGCGCGCACCGATGGCAGGGTAAAATCCTACAAGGATGCGGCGCGGGCGTGCGCCCGTCACGCGACGCGCCGCCCGCGCAATTAGAAACAATGGACAGATAATATTTTGTTGTCACGACTAACAATATATAACATCTTAATTGTCTGGCGATGCAAGACCGCTGATGCAAGCCGCAAAAGCTGAAGCGGCTTGCGTCAGCAAAAATAAGCTGACAATAAGCTTGAGAATAACGAAATTTTTGACAGGGTCTATCATCGATTGACAACATCTTAACATTGCACTGATATCCTACACTATTAATTAAAAAGATATGAAGAGTTAATTGTTAATGAAAATAAAATGAACAATGCAATCCCTACTATACAATAGGAGCTGTTTCTTAGAGGACTGTTTTTTGATTCTCAGAGCAATGTGTGATTGGGCAATCAATTTCTGTGATAGTGATCTGCATTGGACCCCCTGGATTTGATTCCTTGTTTAACTTGCTCTACAGCAAGGATCTCCTCCACCCTCTTTGCCACTCTGGCCTAACATAAGTAAATTTTAAATGTCTTGTTATAACAAAATGTTTCCTTATGTTTGTCAACAGGTGCTTACACTGTAGATATTGTATAGGCTAGTCCTTTTTATTTGATTCCAAATAACGTCATCAATTGCTCCAGCTTTAGAAAGAAATGTGAAGCAATGACCATCTCTAAAGCTAATTTTGATGAGGATGAAGCGGAGTTTCAAAAGCTGCATGAAACACCATCATGCTTTATTGTAATAGGAAAACCTGTGAGTAATGATTTAACTTTCTCAGGGCAATATGCTCAAGTGTTTATGCTATGAAAGGCTTATTTTACATAAAATTTATCAGAATTTGATCAAATAATTTCAGGGATCTGGGAAGTCATCACTTGCAAAGAATCTTGCACATTACTGGAAGTGTAAATTGGTCACCCGTAAGTCAAGGAGTTTTGTGATCAAGATCATGTATATGATATAGATAGGCTTTACATTTCTTTGTTTATTTCTTCATATATGCAGCTGAAACTGCTATTGAGTGGGCACTGAAACAAGAGTCAGATCTTGGAACTGAAGTTTTGGATAGACTTACGCATGGTCAAGCTATACCAGAGTCATTGACTTTGAAAATAATCAGTCAGAGGATTTCAGATCTTGATATAAAACACCATGGTAAATATTTAGCCTGGGATCATAGCAAAATTAGCCTTGACTATCCTCCTCATGATTTGTACATCTGATCCATGAATTTCCTAGGTTATGTGCTGGATGGTGTACCTGTCCTTGATTCAGAGTTCATGTCAACTGAGGAACAGCTGAGTGTAATAAAGAACTTTGACTTGACGCCCGAGTTTATCATTAATATCAAGATAAGTGATGAGGATTTGGTAGAAAGGAGGTCAAAGCAGCTCCTTTTCCCACCCACAAACACCCTACACTCTCCTGACAATATAGCGCCAGCCTCCTCCTCACAAGATGAAGAGGGAGAGGAGGAAGGAGAAGAGGAAGAAGAAGAGGAAGAGGAAGGGGAGGAAGAAAATGTCGATCCTGATGCTATTCCTGAACAGGTGGGTAGATGTGTACATTGTGTGCATCTCACAGTTCACGCATCATGGGTACACATGTACTATCCCATTGACACATTTTCAGATATATGAGTTGATTGACTCACAAGTACCTGCTGGTGCTCTTGAAAGCATGATAAGACGTCCTGAAGATGACCCAGAAGCTGTCAGCAAAGAGATTGAAACCTATTTCAACAATGTCTTGCCAAGTTTAGAGGATTATATTATTGCACATGATAGGCAGAAGGTCATTGAGCTCAATGGCTTGCTGAGCAAGAAGGACTTGTTGAACACCCTGATGACTAAGCTGTCTACATACTGTGCATACAATGCAATCCAGCCTATTCCGCTGTTTCCAGAAGATGAAGAGCAAGATCCTGATTTGGAGGCTGATGATCTGTTGAAAATGCTCGTCAAGAAGGTCAGTTGGTTCTGAATCATCACCTGAAATCATTGACTGTATCCCTGAATGAGACTCGTAGCTGCAGCCCGCATATCCAATTTATCTCAATAACTGTGTCCAGGATACAGTTGGTTCCCGATTCCCTTGGAGAAAATCTCGATGGGAAGCAAATGACCCGGTGGCCCTACAACAAGGTTCCATCCAACAAGGGAAGTTCCAATACTCAGTCAGCTACCTCGGCAAAGTGTACTGCATGTCGAGCGAAGAACATCTACAGAAGTTCCTGGAGAATCCTAGACCGTATCTCCTCCCACCCCAACCCCGGATTCCGGCCAAGATATGCATCATTGGACCCCCATCATCTGGTGTGTATAATGTTCAGTGTACACTGTACTCTGTACGTAACGCACCGGGTGCGTACAATGTACATTGTACATTTGAAACATGTCCTGTTCAGTTTAATCTGAAATGGAACTCAGGGTATGTGAAATGTACGGAATGTAACTCCCTCCGTTCAGGGAAGAGCACATTGTGCAAGGTGCTGTGTGAACACTACGGCTCCGCTCTACTCGACATGAATGTACTGGCTGCAGATGTCAGGGACACCGAACAACAAAAACACGTGGCACAAGTGAGGGACGACGCCAAGGTCACCTTCCTAAACCAGATTCGAGAACAGATCCAGAACGCAGCACAGATCGTCGTGGAAAGTGAGTATATTGAGAATAGATAACTGAGCGAATATCCTACACAGACACCTAACTCGGCATGCCACAGGCCGGGCACGGAGGGCGATGATGGCGGCTGATCAGGCGGACGAGGCTGAGACAGAGGAACCGACAGAGGGAGGAGGCGACGAGTCGGAAGAGAGCAGGATGGTGGAGAAAGCCCTGCAGGAAAAGGAGGAGATCGACAGGGAAAACGATCTCATCAAGAAGTTCAGTTTCACATTCGATGACGAGGGGCAAATCATTCTACCTGAGGTAGGATCTCGGTCATAGGATCACTGCGTGGATGCATTGATTACACTTCATCCCCATACAACTCTAGTTTAACACGTGATATTTCAGATCACAGAAGATCACCCTCTGGTGAAGGAACAAGTTGAAAAAGTGACTGCCGAGGCGCGCAACCACGATGTTGAGATAAGTCCCGAAATGTACTGTTCAGTCCTTGAAGAAGCTATCAGGGGTGTGATAACGGGACATCAAACAAAGGGAGAACCTGATTTCGGAGGCTGGATCCTAGATAACTTCCCTCTGACTCGAGACCAATGGACCATGATGACAGAGAGGGCTGACAAGCTCCTCACTCCTGACTCCTTCATAATTCTCAATGATCCGGACCCTGAGAGTGGAACTCTGCTCAGGAGATGGGCTAACGATCAAACACCACCGGTAACGAGAAATGTTAATAAGTGCAGATACTTTGAGTTAAATATGTTAACGATCATTCTAAATTCAAATTTGATATTTTTTCCTCTGACTGTGTTTTCTGTAGATCACGCTGACACCAGCACAAATCAAAGCTGTGGAAAAGAAGAAGGCTAAGCCGTCTGGAGATGCAAAGAGTGGCGACAGTCTGGCGCCACTCGAGGAAGAGGAACAGGAGGTGAGATTAAACCAAGGCATCGTGATCATGATGCGAAACATGGGTATTTTCGCGATAGTACGGGAACTTTGGGAGTTTGCTAACTTTTGTTTCGCTCTTGTCAGGACACGAAGGATGCTGTTCCGACCTCAGTTGAACAACGTGTACTGTTCCGCAAAGCATTTGACCGGGAGAAGCCACAGCTGGAAGCGATCATAAAGCAGAGTGATGTAGAGTTCCTGTCTATCGACTGCAATGTGACAGAGGAGGATTTGAAAGCGGATGCTATCCACAAGTTGGACGCCATGTTCCGGTACAAGGCGGTGGAGTACTTCACGTATGAAGAGGAGGACCAGGAAGAAGAGGACGAGGAGGAAGGAGAGGAAGAGGTGAGTTATCAAATATTCCCGGCCCTTGATATTCCCCCTGACATTCCCCCTGACATTACCCCTGACATTACCCCTGATATCCCCTCTGATATTCCCCCTGATATTCCCCCTGATATTCCCTCGCTGATCCAGTCTTCCTGCTCCCCAGCTCCAATATCCCCCCGATACTCCCTGATGTCCAGCTCCACCAGTTGCAGTATCTTACTCTCATCCTATTATACCAGGTGGACAAGCGACATCTAGGGGAGACCAGGCACTACTGTCCAGTTACCCTACTCGAGAAGAATGTCCTCTGGCCGGGTGATCAGGAAATAGGAGCTCGCTACAGGGAGAAGATCTATCTCTTCAGTAGTCCCGATAACAAGACTAAATTCATGGAGAATCCGCATAAATACGCACCTAGCGCGGCCCCACTCTCGGTAAATTCCATGTTTCACGATACAACTCATGTGATAGACTTCAAACAACAGTCTTATCATGACACTGAACCAATGAACTTCTTCCAGCCACCTCCAATAAGACTGTGCATACTCGGACCCAAATCATCTGGAAAAACTGAGCAAGGACGAGCTCTGGCACGAAAACTTGGACTCTTCCACATCTCATTCCACAAATATCTCGAGGAGATTATCATACCAAAAGTGAGTTTTTTGCATGATGGGTACTGCCTCAAGTGTCCGATCACGCTGTGTGTGTTATTCTGTACATGTCATGATGACGTTGCCATCACACCCCCGTTCACTATGTGTCATATTGTGTAATCACACACATTACACAACACACACACACACACACACACAC
>CAMPET010000283.1:53268-67298 GCA_946803715.1 Beroe ovata
CTCTCCCTCTCCCCCTCCCCTTTCTCACCCTCCCCTCACTCTACAGATACTACAAGATGGCAGGAGAGAAGGAGTTTGCACTGTTTCTGGCCAATGCACACAACTATGTCTCCCCCACTGCACCACATTTCCTACCCGAGCAGCTACCTAAATATGTGTCGCCTGGCGAGGTCAAGCAACTCTTCCCCAAGGAGCTGTCTTTTAGGGGATACTGTCCAGTCACCTATGTCCTAGGGCACAAGAGGTACGATATTTGCTCCTGAACTCAAACAATTTCTCTCGTCTAGGTGTTGGCAAAGTGTTGACTAAGTGTTTGCAGCTGATCGAATTTGCATATTTCCACTTTGATACTGGTGTTTCTCACACAGATACGAAGCACTGAAGCCCGGTAGCAGAGACCATGTTGTGATGTACGATGATGAGTTGTTCAGTATGTTTGATGAGAATGCTATGGAGATATTCCTGAAGCAGCCATGGAAATTCAACAAGACGCCGCTGCCCGCAAAACTACCACCTGCTAAAGTAGCTCAGGATGTTACCAGCCTGCCAATGCTGGGGTGAGTCCCGGCTGCTG
This sequence comes from Beroe ovata, assembly GCA_946803715.1. Classification (NCBI taxonomy): domain Eukaryota; kingdom Metazoa; phylum Ctenophora; class Nuda; order Beroida; family Beroidae; genus Beroe; species Beroe ovata. Next base: position 53,843 of record CAMPET010000283.1, read on the forward strand.
AACCACCTTGTTATTCTGTGTAGCCACTTTCATTGTGTGGTACTGGTCAAATTCTGCCCCTATTTAACACCACGTTATAACCAGGTACATGGAACAGACGGTTGCAAAGGCTATCATTGCAGCGATGACTTCATGCTCCGACTTCAAACCTAAATACCCCTACGTAAACGCGCACAAGTCAGCATTGCTCTATGTTGGATACCATCTCAAAGGTTTGTCTATAGTTTATTGAATAAGGTCACAATCATGTGTGAATGGCAGAGTTTGTGCTGCTCAATGTATTATGTTATTGTAACGATTCTGTGTACTATTTCAGCAAATAATCCCAATGCTACTGCCTATTCTCGCGAAAAGTACAGGAAGAAACTCGAAAAATTCAAGGAGCATTGCGATCTCATCAAATACTTGGGAGGAAACATGAACCGACGATATCGACCAGAATCAGAGAGACCCATAGATTTTAACTACAAGATGGATGAATTTCTAGCACTGAAATCTTATCCCTTACCGATAAACTGAAATAGTTTTGTAGAAATAGACAATTCCAATAGTTGAAACAGCCAGCAATCACCCTATACGCTATGCAGTGTACTGCACACTGTTAAGTGGCCCATAGTATTGTAGTGAGCCCTGTGTTTTTCACCCTTTTCTCAGTAGAGCCTGAACCTTTGCCCTTTCACTAAACATTGGTACAGCTCCAGGCTCTTGTTTTCCAGAGAAAACAGCGAGATAATGTATACAGTGTTGGGACTGGGAGTGGTTATCAATGTTGCATATTCTATTTGATAACAGATAACAACCCTATCGGTATTCATATCTTCATGTTGTGAAGTAACGCATTCTTCGAGTCATGTTTGTTAGAACAATCACAAACTTCAGTGTTTGGAAAAGACTGTTGTTCCCCCTGTTATTCATAGTACTATGTGAGATGAGTTTTCACTTGAAATATCATACACACGTGTTTAGATTGTATGGATTGAATTAATAAGTGAACTTAGAACTAATTATAGAGCTTAGAACTAATTAGTGGTGTAATTGAAACACGAGTCTGTATTTTGTCCAAATATAATTGATAATATACGGCACAATACCCGTTCAGAATAACTACCATTCGTAGTACTAAACCTTTTGTCTGGATTGTTTTAGAATTGCTTCATTCTCATCAATAGTTTCATAGAAGAAAATTCATCTAACCAGTACTACCATTTTTCTTCCATACAATTGACATTTGACAATTTGACAATAACGTTCAGCTATCGATCCAGACCGTGAAGATATATATCAATGGGACATGATACAGGACTGAGAAAGACCAGCATACTGTCCCATGTCATTGTTCCGCTGGTTTGCTGTCTTTTCTGTTCCATCCTCCTGCCCTCCATTGTACAACTGCTGATCAGAGGATCCCGGCTCACCGATGTTCCGCCCAGCACCAATCAGCAGTACCTGACCAGGAATGTGACACTCGTGGGAACCAATGACCTGCACGGCTCGGTTGAGGGTCTGGGCCTGTCGTCCTACCCTGACAAGATGACTGGAGGGTATGCCCGACTCCTGACCCTGATGGACGATGTCAGGTCGAGTCAGCCGGGTGATCTCATCCTGACTTTTGACGCCGGTGACTGGTTCTCCGGGAGTTTATTTGACTATCTGGCAGTGAGCCAACAAACTAAGTCTGTCCCACACCTAGAGTTTTTCCACATTGCTCGCTATGATGTTGTGATACTGGGTAATCACGAGTTTGATCGCACAGAGGATTCACTCTACAGAATGCTGGAGAAAGCGGACGATCTGGGACTGGACATTAACCTTGTGTTATCCAATCTATCCCCTCTACCCAAGAAAAGCAAATTCATGAGGTTCAAACACCCACAATCCCATGTCAAGTTTCTACCGTACTACGTTAAGCAGAATGCAGCCACTAAGGTCTGTGTCCTGGGGTATATGGCCCCAGACTCTCTATTAGTCAGTAATAGGATGAGGGTAGATCTGCAATTCACTGGGTTCTCAGGGAGTGAGAAGGAGATGGGTGAGCTGGTGAGATTGGCTACTCGCCAGGTGAGTGAGGTGAGAGAGGATTGTCACTATGTTGTGGTGGTAGTACATGGAGGAAAGAAGGATGGGGAAGATGAGATATTTCACACTATACCTGGAATTGATATCATACTAGGGGGGCACTCTCATGAGAGATACCTGACCGCATCACGTGACCGGGGTACCATGTCCAGTCAGTGTGGAGCCATGGGGCAACACCTCACAGTGCTGAGGGTGGGCAGAGGTCATGAGCATGGGGGAGTTCACTATCGGGGTCCACCAAAGATGTCACACCCTCATGGTGCAATTGCAAAGCTTCATGGGGCACACCCTATTAGTGTTAATGCAGGTGACAAGTCACACCCTCAGTGCATCCCGGTAGATAACTCAATTCCTAAACATGCACAATTGGAGGAAAAGATCAAAAGGTGGAAACAAGAGTTGAAAGATGTGTTGAGCATAGAACCGGATAGAATCGTCTACAAAGATGGAGACTTGAGCCATTTGTTCAACAATTCCCTGCGCTCGAGTAAGGAAAACGCCACCACATTTGCCCATCGCCTCCTAGAACAGTTTCACAAGTGGGAGACTCAGGGCCCGGGCACAGCTCCACGCCACGGCCACAACACCACTTCCTCCCACAGACCAGTGTACACGTTGTTCTGGCACCCTGAGTTCCTAGCAACTGACATTCTGCACTCTGCTGACCCGACGTCTATGACCCTAACATATTCTGACGTGCACTATTTGCTGCACTTATCCGGTACCACTGTACTCAGATCACTGTATATCGACAAGAGTGCGTTTTACATCCTAGTTCAGAGCATGTTCCTGGTAAACAAGTTGATAAGTCCCTCTGCCTGCCTGTGTACAGGGGGAGTGCTCTATGATGAGACAGTGATATGGCCCGGTGTGCCCATCATCCACAACATTAGGACAGTGTCAGGGATACCGTATAGGGAGTGGCCAGCACGGATTAGGGTCCTGGTGAACGATGTACATGCCCCCTTCTTGTGGTGGCCTGAGAAACTCACTCTCGGATTGATGGGGAATTTCCCTAAAGATGAACAGGGGAATTCTATCAGTATTGATGATGCCGCGGTAAGACTACCCATAGTGGAGCTAGATCTAGCATTGCAGTACTTTGCTGATCTGAACACTAACAGTAACAGGCAAAGAGAGTGATCTATTCAGAACTTTAGATATTTGATTGTGTTTAAACTGCATATTATGACAAGTGTTTAAAAGCTTGACAAAAATAAAATATATATAGTAAGTGTACAGCATTAAGTTTCAGTAAAATATTAAACTTTTCCGATATTATGTTAACAAACACCTGATCGAAATTAGGATCAATTTTACTCCATCATCGGGTTTTCTCTGACTCTGATCATACTTCATACAATTACAACTGCGTAATCTCCAAATATAGAACGGAGAGATCGCGTGATGAAATATTCATAATCACGATGGTTTCTTCCCATAAAATTTGAATATATCAACCTTTGACCTAGCATATGGCATAAGTCCAAAAATTCACGAAACATGTACTGTCCTGGACCAATATCGCCACTTTTCAGTCAATCGCACTCGTCAATGAGTAACACGGAAGGTAACATTCCATAATTATGAACAGTCAGATCTTACTACCACTTTCAATTCAGAATTGCTATTTTATTTTTACAACTTTCAATACCTACTAGACCCCATAATTGGTTGAATATCTGACTGTTCAGTATCCTACTGTCAAAGAAAAATGCAAAGAAAAGTTACATGGTAAATGAAACATGGCATAATTTGCTCTGAATCTGATGTACAAATATGATACTGATAATCTCAATCATCTGATAGCTCTGCAAAGTCTGAGAAAATTCTGAATAAATCTTTAATTTGAGCAATTTAATAGTATCATTCGTAAAATATCTGTTAAATCATTCAATTTCATTCAATTCTTAATCTTTTCTCAAGAGAAGTTGAGTGGCATATTTGAATATTTAATCAGCTCATTTAATTGATTGTAGCATCAACAGCAATAAAGTTTAAACATCTATTAACATCGAATATTACCAATAATCGTCTAGCAAGGTGTAAACTGTTCAGTGATCCAGAAAACTGATATTTCTCATCGAATTGAAATCGCGAGGTCTTTTCTTATGTAATACAAGTGGAACCAGGACATTGCGCGCCACAGACGCACAAACTGCGTCGTCAGAACTCGTAACAGAAGTGTCCTCATAATGTCAAATCCTCAGCAATACATCAAAACATGAACATAGCAGCATGGACGTGAATTGAAAAATACGAGATTAAGAGAAAGATACGGGATGGAATTGACACAAATATTAGAGAGATGGAGTCTAGAGAGAGAGTTTGTCCAATGCGTACGCCGTACTGCGTCTACGTGCAACTACAAGTACAATTATAAATGTGTGCTGCGCAGCACGCTCGTAATTACACGTGTAACTGTCACTTCACGTGCAACTGTCACTTGCTAGTGCTGTCTGACCCACATTACATTTGATGCGTTATCCCTGATGAACTCCTTAATCCTGACAAAGACTTCCTCCATTGAATTACCACTGAACGTAGCTGAAATGTGAAGTTGTATTATGATCTCCATCTTTTGGCTTATCGTGATCTAATATAATACAAATTACACGAGTAAATAATTTGATGGAATACACTTCGAAAAAGTGGGGGCTTTAGAAGGGCCCAGAGGGGGTAGAGAGTTAGCTTACCACTGAACTTGTCACTAAATCCCCGCTCTAGTTTGACTGCTTTCTCAAACACTTTCTGAGCCTGTTCAATGGAACACCTCTCGTTGAATTGTTGCCTGTAATCAGGGTGGGTGAGAGGGGGTGAGTAACTGTAGAAGTATGTGTGACATCCTAAGTACTATAAAAAATATATCTAATAAGAAATACTATAAGAAACTCAAACAAACAGAAGAGAAGCGAATGGAAAAATAGAAGGGGTCCAGTATCAGATCCCGATATCCTGATTACCTGATATCCTGAGCAGATTTGAACTTGACAAAGATCACTATAGGGAAGAGGTCCACAGAGTGGAGTCTGTCAATGGAGTGAATGCCCACATTTAGTACGCAGTGCTTGTTCTGCTTTGCCACCTTAAATAGAGGGAATACATACAACGTAAGTAAAACAATGTAAAATACTTCTAATTAAAATTTTGGTACATTTCATCACAAACTGTTCAAAGTTCGGGAGTTACCTCCTTGATGGCGTTATCACTGTAGTAGTAGGTGTGTCCTCCAATATTCTTACATTCCACGAACTTGTCACTAGCACGACCAGCTTGGATCTCCTCAATTTGCTCCTGAAACACACATAGTAAGAGAAATTTATCCCTGGTCCCATTGCAGGATTGCAGGAAACGTAACATTTCGCAAAACGCAACATTGCGACAAACATTTCTCACCTCGGTTACAAACCAGAAGTCTCTACCGTTGACCTCGTCATTTTCCCTCTGTCTAGTCGTATAGAGGATACACCTGTTAAACATCTCGGGGCAATCGTTAACCAGACGGTCGTTTAGGAGTTCTGTTAGGGGACCTGGGACGAGGAGGGGAGTTAGAGTTCTGTTAGGGGACCTGGGACGAGGAGGGGAATTAGAGTTCTGTTAATGGACCTGGGTCGAGGAGGGGAATTAGAGTTCTGTTAGGGGACCTGGGACGAGGAGGGGAATTAGAGTTCTGTTAGGGGACCTGGGACGAGGAGGGGAATTTATAGAATGCAATGGTAATTGGCGGGAATGCAATGGTAATTGCACTTGCTATACGTGTAGTGATGTGAGAGTATAATCTGAGTTCTTCCCGAGTAAAGTGAGGGAAGTATTATGACGTGGTAGCATATTGTTCAAATTAAAATATCACTAACCAAGAATGATAATCGGTCTGCAGTACATCAGATCTTTCCGAACCACAGGCTCATAGGGGATCACATCATACTGATCATCGACAGAACTAGCCTGAGACATGGTGTCTCTACCCCCTTCCTTCCTAAAGACATTCCCCAGTAGCGACTTCCTCCCCTTCTTATCGCCCTGGTGAGGCGGCTGTTGGGAAGTACCGTTCCTGTGTGTGATGTACTGGATGGCCCGGTGGTGTGACGGTATCTCGCCACACTGGATAGCCGTAGCGCCGCGCAGACTGAGCGCCAGCCACCACCCCTCCTGATCCATGCTCTCTCTGTCTATCACGTGGAATACGTCGCCCTCTTTGAATGTGAGTCCAGAGTCTGGACCCCCTGTGTACGTGAACAGTGCCCTGTAATGGACGGGGGTTATTAGGTTTGAGGTGGTGAGAGGTCAGGGAGGTAATTGGCGCTTGGGAGTTAGTGGTGGCAGGGAATTTAGAGGGTAGGAAGAAGGTATGTAGAAGGTACCACTTGGAGCGAAAGGGTGAGAATTTTGTTATTCACGTCATTCACCAAGATCACGGTATAATTTGAACACTGTCCCAAATCAAATAATCCACTCCATAGCAGGGCTCTCGTAACACAATCAAGATAGCTCCCCCGTGTCATAATCATGCCCAGTGCCCTGCTGCCCACGCGGTGTCATCACACAAATACCCTATATCCTGATCTTCAACTATGATCTAAAACTCTCGTAATGTGATACACTCGGTAATGTGTTATGTGTGTGTGTGTGTGTGTGTGTGTGTGTGTGAGTGTGTGTGTGTGTGTGTGTGTGTGTGTGATCGTGGTGTTTATCAATAATCATGAGCCTGCACATATTTTTTCACAGTGAACACACACACACACACACACACACACACACACACACACACACACACAAACACACACACACGGTGTACACGCACTCTCAATCTCATAGATCTCTCAGAAATTAGGGAGCGGCGCGATACAACAATACCTGTTATTTTTAGAAACCTAGAATACCTACAGAGAACAAAATGGCTCAGTTTCTTATAGTGAGTAACTTATACAAAAAACTGAGTGTACAAAGATGAAAGACCGCACCAACCTGACAAAGAATCCGGTTCTCATAGTTTGATGCATCTCTCCGAACTGTTTGGGGCTCTGCTGACAAATCAGGTTGAGGTTCACATTCTGGGAGAGAATTCCCACCGCCTCATCATGGGTTGCATTCCTCAAGTTGGTACCGTTCACTTCCAGAATCTGGTCAGCACACCTCAGTCCAGCCCTGAAACTCAGACCCTGCTTGTCCAGCTTGTTTACGAAGATGCCACTTTGCCCAGATGTAGCAGTGTAAACTTCCAATCCTAGGGAGGTCTGGAGATTGGGCCGGATAATGTTGATGCGCCGCATGGCGTAGGATGGCGCGCAATTCCTGGGGTCCATCATGTGAGGAGGCGCCCAATCCTGGGACCGGGATCTCTGTAGATCACGGCCCTGTGGCATGTCATCTCTCCTGATATAGCCCTGGGAGGATGACCTCTTGAGATGGTCCATGGGGGCAGCAGCAGGGTGGTTCTGGTAGAGCCTGTCATCAGCGAGAATCGGGGTGGAGCCTGCCCGATTCATTCCTCTCGTATCCTTAAAGTTGGCAGGTGGTCCGACCATATTTGGGGACATGGGTCGTCTCATCCTCAGATCCTCAGTAGACCTGCCCCGTCTCCCATACTGAGAGAGAGTCTCCCCTCCATCCTCCTCGACATACGGCAGTGATGTGATGGGCTTCACAACTCGGAGTACACACTCATCCTCCACTCCGCCAAGCAAACTCTCCGCGTACTTCCGGCTCACGTTCACGACGTACGAGCCGTTAATGGTGAGTATCCGGTCATTTGCTGCCATAACGCCCTCTGCCTCAGCCGCGCCACCGGGCAGCACCTTGGCGATGTATATGCCGGGATCCTGGGTGAGATCGTCACTCCGGCCCCCGATAATACTGAACCCCAGCCCTCTATCCAGATAGGGGGAGAGATCGATGATCTTGATAAGCTCGGGGATAAATTTCCGCCTGATGACAAGTTCGATACAATCTCCAGAGCTGGTGAGAGTGTTGACGGCGTACTCGTGGGTTACTTTGGACAGGTCGTTACCGTTAACGGAGAGAAGGGCGTCGTCCTGGTGCAATATTCTGTGGGCAACGCCCCCCTCCTGCACTCTCAGCACATAGATATGGCTGTCCTGGGGGTTGTCATGCTTGTTGTTCGGGTTGTCGATTCCGCCCCCGATTGTAAACCCAAATGATCTGGCGTTGTGCTTGCTCTTGTTCAGGAGGATTACTTTGATTTCGCTCCTCCAGTCCCGATCCTCTATGACATCTTCTTCATCCTGAGTGTAAGACACCGGGGCTGGGGGTGGGGAAGCTACTCTCTCAATGGGAGGGGCTCGTTTCAGGGTGGGGGCCGACTCCGGGACCACTTGGGGGGCCGGGACCCGCTCTAGCTTGGCAATGTGGTTGTGCAACTTCTCAATCTCGTCGAGAGCTTGTTGGTGATCAGACGCCAGACTGTCTCGCTCCTTCTTTGCAGTGTTAGCTTCCTCCTTCAGCCCCTCTATCTCATTGATCAGACTCTCCCTGTCTGAGACTGCTGCATTCTTCTCTACGACTGCTTGCTCCAACTTGGACTGCAGAGTTTTACAGTTCTCCTTGTATGTTTCCTTCTCTTCCTCCAGCTTGTTCTCCTTCTCAGCCATTGCCACCAGGTCCTCCCGGAGAAGGGCTATCGCTCTCTCCGACTCTCCACATCGGGACTCGAATGCTTCCGTCAGGTTCTGCTGGTTGGTCAGGTTTTGCCGGAGACCCCTGATAACGGCTTCCTTCTCATCAGCGGTACCGGTGATGGCTTGTTTGGTTTGGTCCAGCTCCTCCATGATGTCTTCTCTCTCTTTCAGAAGATGCTCGATATCGCTCCTCATCAGCTCATTCTGTTCCATGGTCTGCTTCATTTCTTTCTTCATATCTTCCAGTCCTGACATCGCCGCGTTCAGTTGGTCCGTTACCATGGCATTCTCAAATGCTATGTTATTCTGAGGGGGAAAACTGTTAGAGTCGGGAAAATATCTAATCGCTGCAGTGGAACGGAGATGTTGGTTGTTTCATGATTGTCATTCAACTAATACCTGCGGGTTCATCCCCCTATTAGTAGTAAATACCTTATCATCATTGAGACCGGTTATCTCCTGATTCAGTTGATATATCTTGTCGTTCAATGCCCTGATCTCATTCGAGTCCCCGTTCTTCTTTTCCATGAGCAACGCATTCTGAAAAAGGCAGAATTTCATAAGAAACTGACATGAAACTGGAACAAGAAACTATAATGATTATCATGATTGAACTCCGTGAATGGTTGAAATTCCACCTTCTCCTGGAGGGCGGTGTCTCGTTCACGAGCAAGATTCCTCGTGTCTTTCCTTGTTTCATCCAACTCGTTCTGCAACTTCTCGTATTGTGGCAATGGGATGGAGTTACTGGACACTTTCTGTGCGTGTTTCCTGCAGTTGAGAGTAACAGACGTTACATTTCCATAACAGTACAAGTATAATTCATTTGTAAATATTCCAATTGCAGACTATAATTGACCCAATATAATTAACATTATCCCACTCAAGTCATACCTTTCCTCCTGCAGTTCCTCCCTGAGTCTCTCACATTCCTTCTCAAGTCGTCCCTTGTCCCTCACTTCCCTCCTTTTCTCATCCTCAGTCACGTCCTTTGCATAAACCACGTCTCCGTACTGCCGCTGTTAAAGAAATATTGTGTCAGAAACTCGTACCATGTTCGAAAAATGGACCAAAATTTAGAATCAATTAATTAACCATTAATTAACCAATAATTAACCATTTCGTGATGAGTTAAATGAACACGCGTGCACGTACTATTATAACGTACCTGAAGTTCATCAAGTTCTCTCTTGAGCCTCTGATTCTCGCGCACAGCATCATCCCTCGCCTGCTCTGCATGTTCCTTCTCCTCCACATACTGATCAACTTCTCTCTTTGACACCGCCGTCGCTTTCACTTTCTTCAGAAACTCATTCTCCTTCAGAATGATGCTTTGCTCCGTTTCCATCGCCAGTTTCTCCGTAACCACCATATCCTTCTCCCTCTCGACATTCTCGAATTTAGTTTTCAACCGGGCAAAATCCCTCGCTAGACTGCTGTTGTTATCTGTCTTCTCCCGCTCCATGTCCGATAACTTTTTCTCTTTCTCAGCGAGTTGTTTCTTCAGAGTGTCGTTCTCGTCCGAAAGTGCTTTCAGCCGGTTATCATCTTCTTTGGGTACTGGGGCGACCTGTGAGATTCACAAGACATTAGAGTATGTTTATGGTAATCAAATCGGATAAAGCTTTATTCAATATAAACTTTAGTTACTATAATTGTTCTTTTTCATTAATTTTGATAATTTTTTGCAGCGCGAATATTCAAATGCACAGTCGCTCTGCGTCGTTGGAATGAAATGTCGCCGCGCGCTACGCAAAGTACTAAGAAAACAATCCAGGGTGTGCCAAACGATGTCATATGGCAAATTGTCATGATTTGGAAGTTGTGTTCGGGGGCACGGTTAAATCATCCAGTTGAGCAACACAGAGCTAACTCAGCATGAAATTTGAATAATGTTTGAGTTTGCGCATCTTCATGTAGCTTTCATCTAAATCAAAAATAACATCTGTTATCTTGGAGCATTAAGATTACAGTTTGCTCACATACCATATTATGCTATGATATCCATCATAAACAAGCCCGGACAAACAGACACATTTGCATCACAGGCACAAACACATAGACACAATCATTTGCGATAACCTGCTCATTCGTGATAACTTGCTCGCACCACTGCATAGCTCTGACGTAGGAATTCATTGACCATGACACCAGTGCACAATACCTATGTCATGACAGGTCTCTGTGACGAAAGGAGTACTCATTCGTCATAACTTGCTGACACCACAACATAACTGCGACGTAGGAATGCGTTGACACCAGTATGCAATACCTACGTCATAACAGGTCTCTGTGGCGAAAGGGGGAATCATTCGTCATAACTTGCTGCGCACACCACTGCGCAACTTTGACGTAGGAATGCGTTGACACCAGTATGTTTTACGCCCCAAGACCTCTGATGATACTGAAGTCGACTCAAAATTGAAAAATACCTTCCTGGCTTCTGGGGACTGCGCCCCAGACCCCTGCTTCAGGTTTTGATATTCTTTTCATTTTTCAATGAAAAAAGTAATTCGAGTCCATGTATCGACACTAATTATTCACTTTTCTCTATTTTGATCTAGAAGCTTGGGAATCAAACTGAAACTAAAATATTGGGGACTGAAGAATGTTTTCGTGCACAGGCATAGAAACACAGACGCCTACAGACATACAGTATACACTATACACACACAACAATATGTGGTATAGAGGTGCTGACAGACACACACTATGTATATGACACTTTGCAATTCCCTAGAGGGACCACTCAGCTACTCAGAGCTAACTTTTCTCGGGATAAAACTCATAGCAAAATTTATTGGGCATTGTCTCAAGAAGTACTGCTGTTTTGAAACACTACACTTAAGATAAGTGACTTATCTTAAACATTCCAGGCGCTTCATGAACTGCTATAAGGAAACATGTAAAGAAGGATCTGTATCTTACCCCATTAGTAGGTTGGTTAAGTCTTGGTGTCACAGAGACTTTGGGTTTGGGCATCACTTTGGGCGCACTTGGCGGAGGTTTGCTCTCCACGGGCTTGTTAGCCTTGTATTCCACTTTTGGGGGATCAGCAGCTGGCTTGTTGATATTAGCTTTGAATTCTGTGGGCTGCTGTGGGGACTTGGCTTCTTTGTTCGCCTTGTAGTCACTAGGTCGGGTGTTCCCTTTGAACAAGTCATCAGAGAGTTGCCGTGACATGCTCTTCTTGGGAGCGGCTTTAGGGGGCGGGGGGCGGGGTGGCGCATTTTCCTCTTCACTGCTGTCATCTGGTGGAAAAAATATGTCATCAATAGGAGTATACCAGCAAAACAATAGCATGCACACTACTATCATAACATAATTTTCTAATGTGGATGATGTCTTATGTCAATTGACAGCCACACAATCGACAGAAGTTTCCGAGCAATGATAGAAGAGAAGACAGTCAGTCAGCACATCCTCATATTCTTATCTTTTAGTGTGTTGTGTACCATGAAGGTGAAGCTTACCTCGAAGTCATTCAAGAATTCTCATTATCAGATTAAAATAATACTGATCTATGCAAAGTGGTGTCAATATGATAACCAAAGCACAAATTACTGAGCCACATTGAGGGATGTAGAGTGTAGACGGACCAGTGAAAAATGAATATATCTGTTTACTGTCATCATTCCGATGTCAAATATGATTCTAGTGGATAAGTATTTAGTATCCAGCGGCTTCATGTATTTACCAAAACAGAACAGATTATGGGTCAGGTAGGTAATAACACATGTTAAAATGATGTTGTGATGTACTGATCACTTATCAGGGCGCTGGCAAGCGCCCGCAGCCATGGAAAGAAAATGGGCGTGGTCCCGGCCCGTAGGGCCCGGAGCACTGCCCGAGGCCCGAAGGGCCGATGGCAGTGCTATTTCGAAGTGATATGAACTCCCAAAGCAGTGGTAAAGTCATTCAGCGTGTTTTCAAAAACGCGCTTGCCAGCCCTAATATATAAAAGTCTACCAAATCGCCAAAATCGCGATTTTCACGCTATTATTTAACCATGTTAATGAAGTCTGATTTGTACAGATCGTCTCTATGTCGATATAAACGAACCCTGAAAATTTCATGCAAATCGGTTCAGCCGTTTTTCCACAATAAAATAGCGAAAAAAAATAAAAACACCAAAAATTAGTGCCGTACCCGACGACGACGACGACCGAAATGGTAATTGAGTAAACTCGAGAACCATGAAAGGTAGAGGCATGATCGAAACGGCATATGAAAGCTTGGGACAAGGAGGGTGCACTAGGCTATATGAAAATTTTTTCTATCGATATCCTACTTAGTTAATTGGCCAATTAAAATAATTATCGTGCATTTCTCGAAAACTAGGAGATGTAGACGTTTCATTTTGACGGGATATGATACTATTGCACAAACTCTTTGTTTTAAAGTTGATAATTTTGTCCATCTATTACCACTTTCTTAGTTAATTGGCCAATTCACCAATTATAGCGTATATCTCGAAAACTAAGGAAGGTAGACGCCTCTTTTTGAAGAGGAATGATACTAGAAGACATCTAGACATGATCGAAACGGGAAATGAAAGCTAAACACTTGCGTGTGCACTAGACCTTAGTCAATAACCTAAGCAGTTCACTTAGCTGCCACAAAAATGAGTGATATTATAGTCAAAAACAATTGAAATTGTTTGGGTTTCGCAGCCACTTTGTACCTCTCCTAAAATAAAGAAATAATGTGATAGGAACTTAGTTCCTCGCCCGTCCGTGGCGGTG
>CAMPET010000284.1:10478-27239 GCA_946803715.1 Beroe ovata
TGAGTGAGTGAGTGAGTGAGTGAGTGAGTGAGTGAGTGAGGGAGTGAGTGGGTGAGTTAGTGAGTGAATAGTAACTCTGCTCGAAGAAACGATGAGAAAATGACGCAAATAATGAGTCATGATATAATAGCTTAGGTATTTACCTATCGAAATCTAATTGAGCATTGAGCAATGAGCAATAGCAACTTCTGATGGCCCGTGAGTTATGAATACCCATTCAAAAATTGTAAAGTTATTACTCTAAAAAAATAATCAGCGAAAACTGCATCTCAGACTAGACTGAGGCAACTGTGAAACAACGTACAGCGATAGGTGATCCGTGATGGCCAGTATAAAAAACTCTAGGATTCTAAAACAAATAGCTGCGTTTCAACAAGGCTGCGAGAAATATTTAATTTTCAATTATACGAATTATCAGTTTACCGAGATTTGGGGAAAAATGTGGGCCCTGAAAAGTCATAAGAATTAGAACCGTGTTTTTCAAACAATTTACTTGTTGATGAACTCCTTACACAACAACAGTGGTAAGAGAACAAGGATTGATATAACAAAGAAAGTAGGGAACAAGCCGCTGCAGTGCCATAATGGCATGTTTGAGTCGTAATAAAATAACTTTGCAGCTTTAATTATAAGAACGAAGAACATTTAACAAAATAACGCAGTGAATACAAATGCGTTCTTGTTACAATTAATGTATTCATCCTATGTACAATAACCACACAGACGAGCTAATACACCATTTTAATTACTCTGAAATCTGAATCATTTGTAAACTCCTCAATCATTTTTAATGACTTTACTTGGGAAATTAATGAAGAGCAAACGACAACATATGGTATTCAATGTAACTGTAAATTGGTAATGATCCCCAGGAGTTTTCAATTATAACCGATTGGCATTTGGCACGTATTTCATTATGAATATTAGCTCCAGAGCTTCATCAAAACAGTGATCGAACATAACAATTGATGATTTCATGCAACAATAACGCAGAATTTCCGAAACAAAAACACTTTCGAAAGACTCAAGTGGCACTCAAAAGTCGAGCAATTACATTGAGACACGGTGCACAGCACACAAACCGCGACCTACAGAAGAGCGAAGTCACACAAGTTGAAGAGAGGAGAGTGGGGTGGCATCAGTCAGGTAGCAATTTCAGCTAATTAATTATCATATTATGTTGTAGTGGTATATCACCCGCAATTATATGTTTGTAGTCCGCAGTAGGGAACAGCAATTTATCGAGTTAAATCAAGTGGAACAGTTGTTGATAGGAGTAAATATGATGGGAGGTGACTGGTGAGCAGGGGGAATTATAGAACAGGGGATTGAAGAAAGAGTGAAGATGCGTGGGATAGATGTGGGGAGGGGAGGAATTGAGAACCAGGGTAGGTGTTTGTAAAGGGAGATTGGTGCGGCGGTGAGGTTCGCAGGAAAAGCGTATCACACTATCAGACAGAGTATCACACTATCAGACAGCCGATACCGCAGCGAGGACAGTAACATACACTACACAGAGACAGAGATTGAGTGCGTTAGGAGTTAACGCTCACACAGACACACACACATGCACAGACAAACACACGCACAGTACACACAGACACACACACAAACATACATACACACACAGAGGGTGGATACAGCCACACTTCAACACTTGCCACACGACCCTAATTGGTGTGTTGGTTGATCTGTTGCTATAACGCATCCTCTGGCACACAGCCAACTGACAGGAGGGGAGGACAATGGGTATGGTGATGATACACTGCTAATGATCAGTGAAGAAGAGAGGAGGGGAGAGGGGGGAGAGAGGGGGGAGAGTGGTTATTACTGCTGGCATGATACTATTGTCAGAATACTGCTGCTGGCACAGGTAATACAGCACACAATCAATAGATGTGCGATTTCCGCATGAATATGGTAATAGTCCATACAACAATGGAATAGCAGCAATATTGTATAACAAAATTCACAACGAGACAAGAGTTTGAGCAGATATGAACCACTTCCCGATTCAATAATTACCGAGGATATTCTAGAAGACGGAAATGACCCAGCATTGACACATGACACCACTGAATTACACATGAACAGTAACATTTCCACTCAGAACTGTGAGATCACACAATATGGGTGGGGTCCGATTTGTTTAAACTCAACCTGGATTTTGCCTTATATGCCGATAAAATATCACTTCATATTCGCTACGTCACAGCTACTGTAATTAATGTAAATAATGAAGGAGTAGTCAATATGTTATGCAAAATTGTCTCGATTTAGTAAGGTCCTCTTCAAAACAATTGAAAGTTATCCAGACACAAACGTCAAACGGCTGCAAGACACAGACGGAAATTTGAACAAAAACAGAGAAACTGAATCGCTTAATGCGATTTCTTATAAAAATCGAAATTTTAAATCTGTTCGTGAGTAAATAGCAAATACCGTCATGTCAAAAAGCGTGTGACGTCAAGGACAGCACAATGAGCTAAGACAGCGAGTTCCATATGTCGCGGTACAACGTCGACCAATAAAGTGGTATTTGAGTAAAGAAGAGGGGGCTTGAGTGTAGGCCACAGGACGCACCAGTAGCACATGATATTGGTAATGAGTAATGACCCATTTATTACTCCTTGGTATAATCAAAAGGGGCTGTAGTGACACCATACCTAGAATGTTCCCAATGTGATACTTCCAGCAAATGATAAATGAAAATATGAAATAGTGTCGGATATAAGTAGTTTGATTATATACCGTAGTGTGATCTAAAAGTGTGATTTAAAAGTGTGATTTCACAATGACAGTGTAAAACTCATCACTATGATAATAGCCCAGGCATCAAGGCTAATTTGCATGTGAAAACACACTACAGAACGTGTTGACACCTCTCCGACATCCTCAATTCTCAGTGAGGACTGAGGAATGAGTTGAGCTGAGGATTCCTCACCTCAGGGTCAAGCTCCTGGATTTTCTCCTTCTCCTGCCTCTTCCTCTCATCTCGCCTTGCTTGAGCTGCTTCTTGGCGTTGTGTATGTGTCTGCTTCAGGAATTCTTCTTCCACCTATGGGAAGAAAACACATGGTCAATGGAAGAGATGGCCAATGGATGAGATGGCCAGAATGGAAGAGATGGCCAAGAGATGGCCAGGATGCTTCAGGAATTCTTCTTCCACCTATGGGAGGAGAACACATGGCCAATGGAAGAGATGGTCAGACCCACCTATTTTGAGAACATTCCAGATTTGCTTTACCTGTATCCTATGTTTCTCTGCTTTGATCTTGTTCTCCTTGCTCAGCTTGAACTTGTGACACTTGACCATCATGTGCAGTGCCATACGGACTAGAGGTTCAGTGGATTCCATGATAGAGCTCTTAGTTCGTTTACCTGATCAGGGATGCATAATTAGTGGTATAGGACCAAGATAAGTTTCAGGGTTGCAACTCTTATTCTGCTCCTACAGGGCAGGATTTGCCCATGTTTCACCTTGTCCAGGGATGACGAAGTTGAAAATGAGTTGTTTCACTGGTTTAGGACGCTCAGTTTCAGTCTGGGACTCTTGAGCTATCTTGAATCCAGTGTAGTAATCAGAAAAGTGGATGCTGTCAAACACAGTTATGTTATCAGAGATTGTCTTGCAAACTGGAGCTGAGAGGAATTCATTCGACACCTCAGAAAACTCTGACAATATGCCAAGCTGAGGTGGCAGGTCGAATTTTTCGGTTTTCTTCTCTGTAGCAAAGTGAGCAAGATCTTGAACCTCCTGCTGTAGACGCTTGAGACCTTTTCTCGGCATAACAGCAAGCACAACACTATCCATATCGTCCGGAGCAAGGTATGTTGTGATGGTGATGGTGTCAGATTGGGGTTTGAATATCTGAGACAAAACAGATATCAAATCTTGTCTTCTGAGGAGTTTGATTTCTATTTTGATGCCCTCACAACCCAGACGACCTGTGCACCACACAACAAACCTATTCTCGGATTCTTTGACTAAAACTCCCTCAGAGACGTCTTTGGATACGCCATCATCTCCAACAATGTAAAATGCATCTGATAACAGTTTCTTGTGATGATCAAACCAGGCGTTGGCCATTCTATTATTGATAGACTTGCCAGTATAAAAGTTCAAGGCATAGACGAAAACACCAATGAGTCCTATGATTTCCAAGTAGTAATCTTCCCAGTGCCCCTTCAAGTTTAGTGGGGCATTTACAATATTGAGTTCATTGCTATCTGACATGGGCTTATCATTTGGATTAATCCCTTCAAAGTCCTCATCTTCTATTATTATCTGATCATCTAAACTATCAGGTTCTAGAGCAACAGGTGGTTCCTCAACTATAGTCTCTTCTTCCTGCAACATGATTTTTGGAAAATTTAACATTAATTACAGCTTCCTCTAATAAAAGGGTGAATAAAAGGGTTAATTCAAATGAAAAAACTGATGCCTCAGAACAAACCTCAATGTCATACTCATCTGACTCAATGATTACAGTTTCATCTGTATCAAACTCAGCAAATGGATCTTCTGACTGTCCAAATGATAAGGCAAGAAAGAGAGCTAACCAAACAATATCCCACAAGGTAGTCATTACCCTAAAATTATTAATTTTAGAGTTATCAAATCTAGTGAATTGTACAGAAATTCTCTTTCATTTGCCAATCAGTCTGAAAGAATCATGTAACCAGTAACCATGAAGATGAATCGAAAATATGAAATAGAAACTGGTAATTTTGATCAATTTTCCATGCAATATGTTGTGAATAAACATTTGCATTCCCCAAGATAATTCATTTATAATGACTGAAGAAACTAAACACGGCATCAATCAGAGTGATCTCTTGGGAAATACATTAAATGAAACGCTATCTTCATGGGCTGCTGTCTATTATATTTTAGTAGCAATCCTTGTTATGACTGAGTTTTCTAGAGTGTCAACTGCAAGTTCTTCTTTTGATATACCATACACATCACATATTTCAATATCATCACAGAAGAAACCACGACAGTCATTGACTAGATCAGCTTTAATCATTGATTTAAGTTCCTGAATCATTTCATTCAACTGTATTTCAGTATCACAGACAGAAATAGAAACAATATTATTTGTTTTTTCACCTAACCCAAATCTAGCCAAGCTCTGAGAAATGTTATTGTTTGGAGAGAGGGATAAAATTATTTCTGTGTTAATGTGCTTTGTCTTCATGGCACAGTTCAAATGATTGTGCAGGGCTCTGTTGATAGCTACACCTAGATGAAGGGTTGATACAATCATGTTTTCACAAATAAGGGCTGAGCTGATTTTACCTCTCTTTAGCATAGTAAGGATTTCAGCAGTATTTTTTACATTCCTGAAGACCATGAAATAGACCAACTTATTGGGATGCTGCTCCAACAATATCCTTGTCATAGTATCTAAGAGGTGTCACTATTAATAGAAAAGACTCAGTCGATGTGCTTATATATTATCTGAATTGCCTGTTCATAACACATAAAACATTGTAAGATCAAGGGTATCTAAGTAAATAGTGACTTTCAGTTTGTATGGATTTTCAGAAACTTCTTGTCATTTTGAAGATTAACAAATTTAAATAAAGACTAGGGGACCCGTTCAGAGTGAGTGTGCTGAATACCAAAAAGTGATATATGAGTGGAGAAAGGTTAGACAGCTGGAAATCACTCAAAATTAACTGCTTATCCACCTCAAACTCTCAAAACAATCCACAAAACAAACGCAAAAACTTAGAAATGAACAACAACATGTGCATCTCGTTACGCAGATACATGATACATGATACAAACAGAATTAACCAGTTTATAATACAGACTAGGGGACCTGCCCAGAGAGCGAATACTGAGCATCCAAATGTTATGAAACGTTACATCAAGTGAGTGCCGAGTGCCGAGAATTGTGGGAAGAAACCGAAATCCGCCGCTCACTCACCTTTAAAAACCACAAAACAAACGCACCAGATCAGAAATGACAAACAACATGCACACTCATCTGTACTTGTATCCATAGCAACCTGCATTTTCATTCAAAATGACAGAATCTGCATGTGCATCTCATTGCGTAGATACATGATACATGATACAAACAGAATTTGCGAGTTTAAAATATAGACAAGAAAGCCCGTCAAGACGGCGTGATACACTACCCATTGGATACAATAACAGGACATAAATTGAAACACAACGTATATTTGAAACAACAATACCACAATAGAGTGTGGCTTGAGCCACGCCTGGGCGTTTGTTGACTTGATGCAATAAACACTCGAAACATGCATTTTATAAAGAAGCAATTGGAAAAAATCGACCATTTCATAAAATTAGCACTAAGAGATGATTGTATTTGACCAGTTGTTTGACTTCCATTTATTTATGTAGCATAATTGTTGTTAAAAGAGCTAAGTATTTTATTGTATAGAATAAACCAAGAAAACCTAAAAGTACACCGGCCAAAGTTTAAGCCTCAAGAGTAAAGTCACCATTGCTGAATTCCTATCAGCAGAGATGACAACGTAATCCAAGCATGATCATCAGAAATGAGCTTCCTGCAGCTGTTAGCTTCTACAGTGTTACCATAGCAATGCCCACTGTATCTCAAAACTTGCACGTGCAACTCGTTACGTAGATAGATGAAACATGACACAAACAGAACTTGTGAGATTATATTATAGACTAGGGGACCCGTTCAGAATGAGTGTGCTGAATACCAAAAGGTGGTATGAGTGGATATAGCTTAGATATCTGGGAAACCACTCAGAATTAACTGCCCAACCACCTCAAACTCAAAACAATCCACAAAACAACGCGACAACTCAGAAATGACTAACAACATGCGTACTCAACTCCACTCCTAACCATAGCTACACACATTTAAGCTTAAAACTTGCATGTGCATCTCGTTACGTAGATAGATATAAACAGAATTTGCGAGTTTATAATGTAGACTACAGGCTATTGCTTTTTGCACGTGCAACCTTCTGATATCTCTGCTTAATGACCATATAGCAACACTCAACAGGGCAAAAATGCATGCCCTGACAAAGATAGGTGATACATGATAGGTACAAACAGAATTTGTGACATTATTATGGATTTGAGAGATACTATAAAAGACTTTTATGAACCCTTCTACAAAGAAAACATATACCCTTTTTGTTTACCATTTATAAGCCCTCCTTGTCATTCTGAAATCCCAATTCTGGCATTATTACTGAATCCTATAATTCTAGCATTTAGGCGTTTCCCCACTTTGTTTTCCAACATGATTATCACACTCGATGGGTATATTAACCGCCTTGTCACTTGTCAGATGTTACCTGACGTGCAGTATCTCGCACGCGGCGCGCGCATTCATTGAAGGCCGAAACAGGTTTAATTTCGGTTAATTCGATAAAAGCGTGCGAGAAGCAGGTCAGGTATAACATCTGACAACGTGTGCGCCTTCTAATAGAAGGCCCTTCTATTCGCAATTTCATCTAAAGCCGCGCGCTTTGTCATACCGCGACCGTCGGCGTGGCCGCGGGGCGTCGCACAGTCAAAATTTCGTGGACGCAATCAAAATTTCATCCGCCCATATTCCGGCCTTGCCAGGGAATTACGATTGCGCGGCGCCGACAGTAGGGAAAATGAAATGCCCTCCAAAGCACCACCAGACAAGGAGTTTAGTGTTTAGGAGTAATCCTACATCATCGCAGCAGCTGGGTACACTGTAGCCTTTTGAATTTTCAATCCAAATGACAACTAAAAAATAAAATGACAACTAAAAAGTTTAGTTTACTAAAACATTCAGTTCTTAATTCACATCAGCATATTCTTATAGATACCAAGATAAACAACATATGAATCAATCAACCATGGAGGAATGGGGTTAACTTCTATTTTATTCTCATTCTTAAGCAATTAATCAAAAATACGGGTGAATTATGCAGCATATATCAATATGTAGTGATGGACTCAACATAACAGCATTAATCATTATGGGATTGGGTATCGATGGGTATCAGAGGTCCAACCGAATAAATGCTTCTCCAATGGAGAATCTCCATCGCCTAGTCATGAGTAAATCCGCCCTAGGTAGATAAAAATACACAAAAAAGGAGTTATTAGGCATAAGGTTTGTGAACCATTCATTATTCAAGCTTTCATTATCGCAAGGGTGAGTTTCCCTCCCCTAACATACATCAAACATAGGTACATCAGACAGTAATTTAAACAGATAACACCAGACAAATCGTCTGCAGACATAAGAGTGATGATTTCAATTTAAACGAAACAAACAAGGAGGATATCAAGAAATTTAACAAGGATTGATGTCAGTGTGTCCTATTTCAACCTATAGTCCATAGTGGATTCAGGGCGGACACGGCTCTCGTGTTCTCATCTCAGATGATAGCTTCAGGAGGCGCGCGTAGGCTCGTGCTCAAGAGGTTCACTCGAGGAGTGGGTAGGGTCACATGATCAGTATACCCAGCTGACAGGCACCCACTGTGGACTGGTGGACAACTTGCTGATACAGTCGTAGAGGCGTGTGTATGTAGCGTCCATGTTGGAGTTCTGAATAACAACATCGAAATAGTGGGAGTACTGCCGCTTTATCCTCTTCGACTCGTCAATTGATTTCTTTAGATCGCTTTCCTATGAAGATAACGGGAGTTACGAATGGTTAATAACCATGGGATTAAAATCAGTGATCGTCCTCGCATTATATTTCCCTCCAAAAAACTAGTGATCAGATCACTTACCGAGAAAGCTTTCTTAGGGTTGTCCTTGGCCGAATCCCTGTGCATTTGGACCAATACTTCAAATGGTGGAGCTTCAATGAACACAATGTAGGGCACAAACTCAGAGGTTTTCAGGATCTTGAGTGATTGGGGGTTGACATCCAGCAGACACATTTTCCCTGACCTGGCGATCAGTGATGTGAGATCTGCATTCAGAGCGTTCACTATTTTAGCTTGCTTAATGTTCAGTGCAAGAGCAATGAGCATTGCTCAATTCTGATCAACTTTAACTTTATGTCATGTCCCCTTACCTCATAACTTGTCGAATAGAGTCTAGTTTTGTCCCATACAAATGTCCCTCATACTCCCCATATTCCAGGTACTTGTGCGTGCTAATGTCCTCGTCCATCTTCTCACGGGTCGTGAACCAGTATCCACAACCATCACGCTCGCCCGGTCGGATAGGTCGGGACGTATCTGGGAGTATAATACCATGGTCACTTATAACCCACAATGGTAACCGTGGTGACATGGTAACACTAATTATAGGATAAGTTGAGTGTGGTGGAGACAAGGTTGCTATGGAGACAGATTTCAAGCACTGAGATAATTAACAGATAACAAGGTAGGTATGTAATTACTAATTACTCACGAGGCATGTAATTACTAATTACTCACGAGGCATGGTGTTGCCGAATTTATCAGGCTCGTTAAGCACGAGTTTACTGATGAGTGACCTCCTCCCGACCCCCTGTGCCCCAATCATGACCAGGGTCTTCCGGTTGAATGGTGGCATCTTAGCAACCTCCTCATAGAGTACCAACTCGTGTGAATCGAAATCTGGGAGGAGTAAATTACGTGAGAGAGTGGGTTTAAGAGAGGGAAAGGAGCACATTTGTTCTGCGATTATCGTAGTGATGACTTGATAAGCAACCCCGGGAAATTAACAAGTACTTCAATCGTGTCTAGGTATTGGTAATTACCAGCATTCTTGTTGGCGGAATAGTTCAGTTTCTTGTTTTTCTTCTTCTTCCTCCTAATACTCCTAGCACTGGCGGATTGGTTCTTGTTGGTTTTCACCCCAGCCATGCGCTGTTCCTGTAGAATCAGTCCGGGAATGAGACCAGCCTGCCCCTCACCTCCCTCCAGCTTAGCTTGCCACCAATTGGGGTCGTCCTGGTTCACTATTTGCAGGATGTCACCCTCTTTGAACGTTAGACCTGCCTCCCTGAGAAACGTGACCCCGGATTAGTATCATGACGGATGATGGATGAAGTTGGAAGTCGGAGAGGGCAGATAGGATGTATATTGTACACGACTGTAAATTGTACATGACTATGTATATTGTATATTGTACTCACTTGCAAGGGATGAGGTTGTCTGATTTGGGGTCGTAGTTGAAGTGAGCCTTGACAAAAACCTGACACATGGGAGCCTGCTCCCGGTATGAGGGAATAATCTTCAGATGAATGTCACCTTCCTGATCTGCGATGATATGCGCGTGAGTTAGTCTCTATAATATAGTATAGAATAAACTGTCTCAGGGTGGTATCATGATAATGTAAAACTCCACCGCTCTCTGACTTCTGAGTGAACTCAGGATGAAATCACACTCAGAGTAAAGTGATGGTGAAATCACTTAAAGTGAACTCACTGTCAGGGTGAGTGAGGTGATGATAGTGCACCCTCCCCCACACTCACCTCTCAGAGCAACCTGTATCATGTCAGGTTCAGGTGGTACATCCTCCCCATTCACAGAGATGATGACATCACCAATATGGAGGAGTCGCTGCTTGTCAATCATACCACCCTGGAGAATCCTATGGACCACCACCTTGTCATCTTCCTTCTTGAGGGTGATACCAAGTGGTTCCCCCTTGTTCTTGTGTAGCCCGACCATGCGGTATATGCTGTGGTTAGCCGGCTCTATTTCTTCCCCCCTCTCAGAGGTGGGGACTGTCGGACTCCTCAGTTCAGGGAGAGTTTCGTTGTCGTAGTAAGTCCGAGATATGACCTCGTCATGGAGATCGACAAAGTCCTCGAATGTCTCGAGTAGTCCGACCAGTTCGAGTATCTCTGCGTTGTCCTCCTCTAGCTCCAGCCTTTCGTCAAGGTAGTCCAACATCTGGGATATGTGAGTAGTCCGTTATCATGTAATAGAGCCTAATATGTGTGCCATGTGTGTCATGGCATCCTAGAATTATTATCCTCGATTTCAGGATTGGATTAAACTGCTTTATTTCACACACACACACACACACACACACACATACACTACAGAACTACTAAGGACATTCATTGCTATGGTACCACACGGCACTTGCATTGTAATGAGGTGCTATAAAGAGATCACAGTCATACACCCATTGACACATGTCAACACCCAGCAATTCTCTGACTTTCTCATAGTCCAATATCCCTCAATATCACCATCACAGCTTTTCACCCTATGTCTATCCTATCATGACTAAGTTCATTATATAGTATATACCCAGTTATATACAAAATGCTCCAAGAGCTAGGCGATAATGAACAAGGTTGTTATGTGAAGATAACATGGAACCGAATGTGGAAGTAGCTGGGAAATCCTTCCAAAATCCGCGTTCTATATTAAAACGAGAATTTGAGGAATTTTGGAAGGGTATTTTTAGATCTTAATTCGAATTTCACAAAGCTTCTCAGCCAATATGCTTGAGTTTTCAGTTTTGCAAACCAACAGTTTTTAACAACTCCTCTCAAGAATTCC
Organism: Beroe ovata; assembly: GCA_946803715.1. NCBI lineage: Eukaryota > Metazoa > Ctenophora > Nuda > Beroida > Beroidae > Beroe > Beroe ovata. The sequence goes on from CAMPET010000284.1 coordinate 21,955, forward strand.
TATCAATCATAGACCTCTGCAAAATTCTGCACAGAATCCCAAAATAACAGCCTAACTAACCGCAAGAACACTGTTATATATGTGAGAAGTGAAAATATTATGGTTCTACAGTCTACACACATCTTACGCACAATATTCACTGTTCATCCATACTCTATCTAAAACATACGACACATAGCCCAAAACACACGACACACAATACACACGACAAATCGTCATACCTCATCAAGCACAGGTCTAGAGAGGTACTGTTTGGAGTTTGGTGGAATCTTAGAGTTTATCAGGGAGTCGTATATCGAGCTCAGAGCTATCGTCATCTTAGATTGTAGCATATCTTGAACCTGTGTGAGTATGATTGTTTACTGTCCGAATGATATTACATTTACGAGAAAATTTTCCTCATCGATAACGAGGAATCAGATCACGCGATGGTCGACTTACCTCGTGGTATTCATTGTCATCTGACGGTGTCAGGTGATTCAACACATCAAAACTGTCCAGAATCTCCTGTATGTCTTGTAACGAGAAGTGTCCTGAAATTACGAAATTAGTGAATTGAGAATATCCATTGACTACGCGATCAAATAGCCATTAGACCCTTGACCCGGATCAATCGATGTCGCGAATAATGATTGTCAGCCATGATCATTGACCCTGGTTAACAATCATCATGAATGATTATAGCTCTGATAAAATCTACGATATCACTCAGTCTACAATATCACTCAGTTCACGTGCGATGCATTTCCACGAATTTTTTACCCCGCGCAATCAAATATCACAGTTCAATAAATATTTACCACAGGAACTGGAATCAGTCGAAGAAGACAATGACTTTTCCAAGATCAGATCAGTCTTCACGAGACTGGACTCCTCTACCCCCTCTTCTTCCTCCCTTACCAGCTCAGGTGGACTGTCAAAGACAGGCCTATCCTCATTGTATGGTGAGCTGTGTGGGGAGGGGGAAGAGGATGGATTGGGCATGGACGCTCTTCTCGCAATCAGGTCATCAACAGACTTCTTCAACTCCGAAATGGGATGCTCCTCGAATATCCGGTTGAATGGATTATCTTTGTCGAGTTCTGTGCTTGTTTCCTTCTTGCTCTTGAAGAGAGGTCTCAGTTTGGATATGATGGTGAGTGATGAGCAGCGTGCTCTTTGCTCTGAGGGAGCAAGGATCTCACTAGACGCAGAGGTGGAATCTCCATAGCCCGAATCACGGGATGTCTTGCTGCCGTTCCGCTCAGAGCAGACCGAGACAATGGAGTCACACTGGGGCTGAGGAGTGGTAAGGAGAGGTGAGGTTCCATCCACCACTGTCGGAGTGGTGGAGTGAGAGACCTCGCATGTAAGAGCTGGTTCAGGGAGTGTAGAGGAGAGCAGTTGCGAAGTGGTGAGGTTATCAAACTTGAAGATGTTCTCCGACTTGCTCAACTTCTCATATTTGCCGAGATTGTCACACTTGTTGAGGAGGAATCCCTCACTTTTCAAGAGTACCGATTGGAGACTCTCTGTCACGTTGGTAGATGCTTCTTCAACCAGATGAGAGTTGATAAATTCAGTACCGATATCTCTGACTTCATTAGAGTCTCCATTATGGTACTCTATGTTGTAGTTTTCAGAAGGGCAGTCTGATAGGTTTGATACAAACCGCTGTCTAATCAGACGCTTGCAGTAAGACTTGTTCGTCTGCTGGAAGAAGTTTCTGACCTTCTCTTGTAACTCTTGGTTACCGCTGAAGACGAACGACAGAGAGTTTTTATCCTCGATTTCTGGATTGATTTCTGGCTTTGAACTCTGATCCGTGAGATATTTCCGACCGATTCGTTTGAAGGCGGTTCTGATATGATCTAGATCAGGGCATGGGGCAGAACCATGGTTTTTTTCTGACTGATTTCCCTCATTTTGTTGAGAAGGAGGTTGTGGGTTGCTTGCAGAGACTGGTTCTGTAGCCTCACTGCTGGCTGAGATCAAGAGAGGCTGTGATTCAGTGAGGGATTCATCATCAACTGGACCAGCTTCCTGATTTGCAACACCGTTTGGTTGTTTCGAACATTGTACTCTATTTTCATCTTTTATTTGAAGATTCCTAAATTCATGCAAAGCTATGTGATTGACCTGTAGTGACCTCGATCTGCCGACTGTGTTGAGGTATGATACAGGAGGGTGGTTTCCAGAGCAAGCTGCCAAATGAAAAGGCAATCTGGCTCTTGGATGAGTGTTGGGGGCATACCTATGAGGCAGTTTCTCAATGCCCTCTGCGTCATTGAGACTATTACTAGGGATGCAGGGCTGAGAACACCGGCGAAATTTTAACCTATTTCTCCTGGTGTAGGAGTAGCTTGGGACGAAGTTTTCCAATTCACACTTGAAACTATAGGGTTTGGGCAGGGACTCTTCAACGGAAGAGTTGAAGGTGGAAGTTGCTGTTGGGTTTCGCACACTGAAACCTCCGGCAAAGGGTTCTTTCCTCTTGGATGTGCTTGCTGGTGCAATCTGTGGTGACTGTTTGGCTTTGGGCTCGGGCTGGTTAGAAGTCTTTGGAGACTTACAGACAAGTACAACGGGAGAGTTTGGACTCTTGGATGCAGTAGACTCGGATTCCTCCAATACTTCTGAAGTAGATTCCTCCACAGACACAACTATAGAAGCTGGCCGAGAAGTTTTCACTGTCCCCTCAAGAGGATTAGTGTCAGAACAGGGCTTGTTGCTCCCTGTGCTTTCGATCTGACAAAGGATTTCTTCTGCTTTTTCTTCAACAATAGGTGATTCAAATGATTTTCTATACTTTATTGTCTTGGCGGGACTGACAGGTTGGAAAGCACTGTTGGATGATCTAAAAGGACTGACTGGCTGCAGTTTTGAAGGGGAATCCTGAATTCTTCTCTTACTACTTGATCTCAAATCAGTGATATCGGAGTAGCGTCTAGTAACATCATCCTTATCTTGAGACTTGCTTCCATCAGCACAACTGTTGTGCTGTCTAAATGCTTTAATCATGTCAAGAACTCTATCGATTTCCTTGTTTGAAGGAATGCATCCTGCAGAGAACAGCTCAGATCCCAATATCTGACTGAGGGGAAGATCGGGATTAGATATTACTCGAGGTTTCAGAACTCGGGGCTTCACTAAGTTTGGCTCTGAATGGCTTTCCAATGGGCAAGTGAGCAATCGTCCACCATTTGGCTCAAATGATGACAGATAAGGTTCCGCAGATAAGGGTCTTTTCACTGGCTGGAATCCCTTCTCTATTCTAGCCTCCTCCCTAGCAAGTTGTGTCAGATGTTGCTTGACTTTGAGAGCACTAGAAGTTGTCTCACTGTTGAACTTGGTGGTTGGTATGGGCCTCACTGCACACGTCCCAGAGCTTCTCCGACTCAAGTAGGAGGCGTTGACAACGGTCTTAGGAAATGATGGTCCTTCCGTCTGCATAGCAGCATCAGCGCTGACCTTTGGGCGGGGTTGATATCATCAGCTTCACAACATATGGAGTGTCATTCGCTGGTGGTTTAGAGAGTGTTATTATCTTGATTATACAGGTATGTAACATAATGACGATCGTCTGAGGTCAAATTCGAGTGGAATGCAAATTTGGCGGTATAATAAAGCAGCATCAAAATTCAAAATACGAAGGCAAGCAATGAACCTACAACTCATTGTGTCGCCATAGGCTATTCACGTTTTCGAGTAGTTGCAAAACAACAGAATAGTTAATGAACACTCGCGTAGTAGTTTGACAAGCATGATGTATAAATATTGGGACATTTGAGTCACGTGTCATTTGACAGTCGACTATGTCCCATGGAGGTGTGAAGTAGCTCATTAGGACAGAACAGAGCCAAGATCATGGTGCGTTTACATTGTACCTATGGGTACAGAATACATGATCAAGAGATATACATCTCAAGAGATACATGATGTACATTGTTCACACTGGCCGCACACATGAAATACTTGGTACATGATCCGGACATGATCTGGACATGATTCGAATGTTGAAACAGATTGAAATATCTACCATCGGCATGTTTTCGCCCCATCATTTGGCAAGCAATAACAAAACAAACGCACGGAATTTCTTTACGAAGAAAAGGGAGAATGGGGCCGGCAATCATACTTTATCACATCCTGTTTGTATTTGCGCCAAGACAGTGAAAAATGACTTGGCTGACACGAAACTGTAGACCTATGCGATTCCTTATGATTGAAGAAATAAAAATGTGCAAAAGCGTAATACAATGCATAACACCTGCATGCTTGTTTAATGTTTATCGTGTCCTAACTCGTTGAAACAACGATAAGACTGGTTAAACAGAGTGAGATAAAGAATCACGGAGTACTTGAGAAACATGTTGCATGACCAGCAGGAATGTTCATGATGACGTCATGGAATGTGCATGATTTCATCATTGACAACCAATCCGTTGCAGCACTTTCTGCCAACATAATGCACGATTCAAACTTTGCTACACCAGGGGCAGAGGCTGTCACAGAGAAGCTACAATTCGCTACAGCTTATGATGTTGAGAAGAAAAGGCTTTTCTTACTATAATCTCATTAATCAAGGAACCTCCCCCACTTTTTACAAATCATGAACTACTGTAGGCACACAGACACACACACAGACACACACAGACACACACGCACACACACACACACACANNCACACACACAATGAATATACATGACAAGGAATGAAGGATCTGACAGGAGACAGACAGACTGCATATCTCTTCAGAGGGGTAGCTGGTCCACATTATGACAGCTGGGGAAGGGGGCGAGGGAGAGGGTAATGTGATTGGAAGAGAGGAGAGTCAATGCCAGGTACACACGCGCGATATATCATATCGTACAGGGGATCACTAGCGGAAGTGGTGGTGTCAATGACAAATGTTGACACCACGAATGTGTGTGAACGCACTGTAGAGTCTACTCAAACACAGAGAACTATGACATGATATAGTGGTGGAGTGAGGTGTACTTCATAGTGAAGCTTGTACCTGTGAGTAGAGTACCTGTGATGAAGATGACATATGGTCAGTGGTCATCGCACTGTCATGACATCACTGGATCAGATGAGAATGATGTGATAATCGTGGAGGATACACGCAATAAAGACATGATCTCACAGTTCTCAACCAGTGTGTTTGTATGGGGGTGTGTCACTGGGTCACACATATACAGACACATATACAGACACACACACAAACACACACACACACACAAACACACACACACACACACACACACGCACACACACACAAACACTCACACACACAGACACA